>JBBPBX010000107.1:85457-101126 GCA_038048925.1 Garcialebias charrua | reverse complement strand
GTATGTGCTTAGTTATTTGGAATATCAAAAGGAAAATAAGTGCAAGTGATCTTAAGAGAGTAGTTAAATTAATTTACATCCGGACAAAAATAACAAAGGTTATGTGATTTTTTTTTCTCCAGAATTTTAGGACCGCTAGAAAGGGTGGACCACACAACCCAGCTGTGCAGCTTTCGGTCCAAAAGGGGGATTAACAAGAATATGTGTGTGCCTGTGTGTATGGTTCATATGCTTACTTATTTGGAATATAATGAAGAAAATAAGTGTGAGTGATCTTAAGAGGTGGATTTAATCAATTAGCATCCGGACAAAAATAACAAAGGTTATGTATGATAATGTTAGCTTCAGGTGGGGGTCCTAAATTTGTGCAGATTTACGAACACAGGTGCAACCAGTTCATCTCAATAATGACCAGTCCTGCCCACCAGCATCAGCTTAAATTATCTTCAAGCTACGAGCAAGAAAACCTGTGAATAATTAGGAAAGAAAACATTATCTTAACTGTCGGAACGTGAGGCATGTGCAGTTATAGTTAGAAACTAAGTACAGGAAATTCAACAGAGACTACCGGCTTCACTATCATCTTCTGATACACTGGAAGATGTGTAGCATTTTTTGGACTTTAGAGTTTTCAAAACATTTTAGGACATTCCTTGATATAACGCTGCTATTCTAAATATGAACAAAGGATAAGTTGAATGTTTAACCTGCAAATCTGTTCTCAAAGCTAAAATGATATCTTCTCCTGCTGTGTAATGTAGTAAGATCTCTAAAAAATGATCAAATGTGACACCTCATAATGAACACTTATAAAGAGAGAACATTCAAACATGTAGCACAAGTGTCATAAAGCATGTTTTACGAGGCTGACATTAAATCTTTAGCTTCAAACAAGGTATGTTGTCAGTTTTTCTTGTATGCAGTTTTAATCCTTGCAGGTTGCACATTTGTGCGAACTCCCCAGAGCCAAGAACAGAGATTCCAGTTTAAAGCCTGAGTGGAAACATTTTAGCTTGGCCGTCTGGGGAGATGTTAATGCTGGTCGAGCAGTTTCCTGCACAACATGGAAGCAAATTCCAGTATTCTATCAGGTTTATGTATCAGGTATGCAATTCTAATTCAAGTGAGCAGACGGAACATTTAGGTGTGGTCCTTACTTTCCCTTGATGGAGTTTGTGTACTGTACAGAAACCAGGGAGAGCTGAACAGATTAGCATTAGCTGGATGTCTCTGGATATTTAAATTGTCTGTGTCAAAACACCATCTATGGTCTGGTTCAGTATGTTTTGACTAAAACAAAAACAAACTGTTGTCTGCCCTATTAGCTGATGTAAAATGAATGTGGGTATCCATCCATCTCTGAAGAGTTGCTAATCATCTCCCCTTCCCTTCCAGGGATTCCCAGTGAGTGCTACCTGTGTGTATATACTACTGTATTTATATTCACTGTAAATAAATCACTTATTAATTATCATTCTGTGTCTGTCATCCTTCAGTCCATTCTTTCTCGGTAAACATCTACATTGTGACACCAAGAATGCCGTTTTGAAAAATTGGCAATTCATGGCTTGTTTATCACTTGATGGCAAACGTTGAGGCTTTAGTGAGTCTGCAGTTTTCCCTTCTTGAAAATCTGTAGCAATTTTGGGTTGGCAACTTGCTTAAACAGTCACAGCACAGTGAGTTACAACCTTAACATATAAACATTCCCACACAGGTAAAAAGGTAATCACCACCTCCATGGTGAAGCAATAATTAGTTATTTCAGAGAAACGCACACACACAATTATTGTATACATCTAGCTTTAATTTGTTTATGTAAAATGCTAGAATATATAAGAAAGTGCAGAGGTTAGAGAAGGTGGGCCTATGATTGAAAGATTGCCAGTTCAACTCCCGGCACCAACAAAATAAAAAATGTGGGTGGGATAGGTGAAACACCCACACCTTTCCCCACCCTCATTTGCCTAACTCTGGGCCCTTGAGCAAGGCCCTTAACCCTCATCATCTGTTCCCCCTTGTCACCCTGGATAGCAGCTCTCTGCTCCACAAAGAGGGCTGTGGTAGCTCGGTGGTCTGTGGTTGCGTCAGGAATGGCATCCGACATCAAAATAATTGCCAAGTCTTTGTACGACTAAGTTTGTTGTGGCGACCGCTAATGCAGGGAGCAGCCGAAAGATGAAAAAAGATGTATAGAATATACAAGAAAGATAATAATAATAATAATAATAATAATAATAATAATAATAATAATAATAATAATAATAATAATAATGTGATATAGTGTTGATTCCACTGAGCAGAAAAAAAGTATAATATACAATCATCTCCTTACCAGCAATGATCTGAGCGTCAGCTTATTCATTAACAGTTTGGCTAAAAGCTAAAACATAATGAAAATGCTCTTGTGGTCACAACAATATACATTAATTTCATATAGTTACTGCATCACAGATACAAAAAAAAATTCTTCTTTTAAAGATTTGTAACATAAATGTCTTAAAAGATGCAAAACAAAACTTATTTATTTATGGACACCCATTTCCAAACACACATGGAGAAAGTCATGCCTAACCATAAAAAGATTTGAAAGTTATCCAAACAAAATAATAAATAATAATAATAATAAAAAAACGGTAAAACTTCTTTATGATTCAGAAAGACTTTAGCTTTTGTTTCTTGATCTACAGCCTACATTTAAATAAGATAGTTTTACCTTGCTAAACAATCCCTGAAACGATCATCAAGACTTTTCCTCTGGTTTTGTGTATGAAAGTGACTTTGAGGGATATCTTTCACCAGCACAAACAACGGTAATTTAGTTCTTTTCTTATTTTGCTTGTTTTAGTGCAACCTGGGGCTATTTAGAATGGATCTATCCAACTCCTCTAACCTAATCTGCCATTTGTGGGCTTAATGGTAGGAAGGTAAAGACAGACATTCTGCTTTGTGATTGGCCCAAAAAAGTAACCAAGGAAACCATACTGCCTTTAAGTGTTGTAAATTGGTTGAAATGAGTTTATCTGTAATGTGAGTGGTGATATTGTTGGAGTAAACATGATCAATCAGCAACACTGTTGCAACTCAATTTGTTTAGGCATGTTGCTGTTTCTTGTATTTTTTTACCCCTCTAGCTAAATTGCGTGTGTTTTGAGGACGTTTGCACAAACTTTGTGTAGAAATTTAGAACATAATTAAGAAAAGCATTTCAAAGGCAGCCTCATAAATAATGCAAAATTCTTTGTTAAATGTCCCTGACAGGCAGTGCTGGCACTGCAGAACGTGAACCTGAAGAAAGGCTGAGCTGGTCTATCTGGTCATCAGGTGCCTCCCTTGGAGCACCATCAATTGACAGAAATGGGAGACAGCGCAGAATAGATGAGATGGATTAAATGAGTAACACTCCCTATTAATAACATTCTTTATGTGGCGCCATGCGACTCCAAATTGGGACATACTGTGAGTGGTTAGTTCAACACAAATCCTACTGTGTGGTGCCTGAAACGAATCTAAACCAGTGTTGCACACATGCTGTCTTATAACGTGCTGCGGTCATTTAGCTTATTCAGATGTTGGCTGTCAGCAGAATGGAAACATGAACCAAGTTTTCAGCTGAAATAAAAAAAACATGCTTTATCAGACTTTATAGCATGCAAGAATAAAAATAACCAAATACTTATAAAAGACACCACACATGAAACTTTTGTAAATAATTTTACAGCCACTTTCCAATAATGGTTTTTCTTTCAGCTGCTCCCTTAAGGGGTCGCCACAGTGAACTAACTCGGTAAACTCGCACAAAAACTTGGCAATTGTTTGTACCCCGGATTGCTGACGCAACCATAGACCACCAAGCTACAACAGCTGTCTGTGTGGAGCAGAGAGCTGCCATCTAAGGCGCCTGGGAGAGCAGATGGTGTGGGTTAAGGACCTTGCTCAAGGGGCCAGGGTGGGGCGATGAGGGTGGAGGCAGGTGTGGATGTTTCACCTTTCCACCCACATTTTGATGTTGTCAGTGCGTGGAGTTGAACCGGCAACCTTCCGACCATAGGGCCCACCTTTTCTAACCTATGTGCCACCACTCCCCACATTACTTTGCAATCTTTATATTTCAGCTTCAGATATTCTTTGTTGTTGTTTGCACCACATGTGGTACATGTGGTGGAACAAAATTATGTACTCATAATTAACTTGTAATTCCATAAATTTACTTATCCTCTTAACTAATAATTTACTTTAATATATAAAGTATTTATTGTGCTTGAAAATGTGTCAAATTAGTCCTACATTTATTACCTACCTAATGGTAATGAATGGTGGAAAGCTGATCTTTATTTCCCCCAAGTCCTTGATGGTGTTTGTTTGTCTGTTGTATGAGGAACATACTTAACTCAATGAAAAGTTTTACTGGATGTATAGCTACAGCTGAATCAACCTTAGGAGCCAAATAAATTCAAAGTGTTCACCACATCTATGTGACTTTAGCACAAAAGTGGCTATAACTAGATCAGATTTACAGATGCTACTCTAAAATTTGGGGTGATAGTAGCTGAGAGTCACTCACAACTTATACATGAGCATTAACTGATTGCAAGATGGCCAACACACATAAGCAAATGTATCCAACACAAAAATCACTATAGCATAGTTAGTTTACAAATATTAAACTAAAGTTTGATTGGCTGGTAGCTGAGAATCATCCTTAAAGGGGACCACAGATGCAAAATTCACTTTTTAAGTTTTTTTTTACTCTACTTTGTGTATTTACTTCTTAAAAGAACAGTCCTAGGGCCAAAGAAATGCACCCAGTGGTATATTTACTCTAAGTAGATTTATTTTTCAGGGATATAAATATCTCGTTTTCAAATCCTGCGGTTTGTGAAGTCACAAGCCGCAGGACAACCCACCCCAAACCTGAGTCCAGCCCCTCACCTAGCAACCTGGTTAGGCTCAACCCACTTCAGTATAAAAGACGTGACGGTTGTTTTTCCTGATTTCATCTCATCTTTTGTTTAAATGTTCTTAATTTCATGTGTACAGCACTTTGTTGCAGCTGTGGTTGTTTTAAATGGCTTTATAAATAAAGTATAATTGTTATTTTTACGTTTTAGTTCAATTTTTAGCGTATTAGCGATCGCTCCCAACGCGCAGCCGGCAGAAATAAAACGAGCAGACCGCCGGCGAAGGGACCATCTGCGGGCGGGAGCTGCTGGGAACTGCTGGCTTTTGAGGACCGTGGGTCCGGTCAGAGGTTGCCTCATACGGATAAATTAACTGGAAACACTCGGTGAACTTTGTGTATGTGTCTGGACTGGAGCAGCGATCGCTCCCAAAGCGCCGCATGCAACGAGCGGAGCTAAGCGGGCGGTGTGCCGGAGGAGGAAGAGCTATCATTAGCCTCGGATTCGGGTGGGCTAATGCTAAAAGGAGCAGCTAATGGCGGCGCGCGCAGATGGATTTCGGTAAGTTATCTTAAGCTAGCACTAACAGTAAGTCAAATGAGTAATAAAAAAGAGCTAATTTTAAAACAACTGTAACCCAGACAAATATTTTAGGTCATTGTAAATCTAAAAACTCCTAAGTTAAATATGTTGTAAATATAGCTACAATTGTATTTCATTTATTTATGTTGTAAAATGCTGAAACACTGTCTAAAATACACAAGTGTAAGTTAAAAGCAAGAAAGCATAACATTTTGTTGCTTGTATTTTATTTCTGCTTTATTGTGAAAAGCCAAAAGGAAGTGTGAGCAGTCAGGGTTTTGAACTTGATGAAAGCCAAGCACACCAGAGTTGACAGGTGTGCTGCATTTTGGACTAATTAAATAAGTTTCCTGGTTGCTAACACAGTGATTGTCAGTGGAGACCTGTTTGATGGTTTTGGGACTACAAGGGACAATTTCAGCCTGAAGTTTGTCCTACAGTTCTGTGTTTTTGCACTTTGAGGCAGTTTAACATCAAACATTTAGCATTCACTAGCTCAGTGAATGCTGCACAGTAAACCTAGTGTAGCTTGTTCAGCTTGCTGGGGAGACTGTCTCTTCATCATTCCGGCCTGGAGGTGAAGATTGTCATAACTGGAGTGTTTATGGACTGCCAGAAGAGTTCCTCTGGATTACATTGCTCATTGAAGTTAAACCTGGACCTGCAGACAGCTGATTGCATCACCATCTTGGTTTGGATTTCTTCTTCGCCTGAACTGGGACCAGGGTCTGTAGTGAACTACTAAACCAGGTACTGTTTGGTTTATTTATTTGCTCAACGAGTGAAGCGGCCATTACGTTTTGGGCCTCACCGCTCCCAAGCGTCGCTCAGGCCTGCAACTTTAACGTTTTAGGGTTAGATAAGCCGGCAGGTGTCTGTGTGTGGTTGGTGAGTGGGCCCCTCACTTAGTTGAAGCTATACAGTGAGTAATCTGCCTACAGATACCGTTTTTGTGTCATATTGTATAAGTTGTTCAATCTTTAAAACATGTTCAGTAAATTGAGTTTATATTTTACTTATGGTTTGGTTATTTATAGTTAAACAGAGTGTGTGTGAGATGACCACAGTGTGTATTAAAAGTTCAGCAATTAAGAGTAGTTAACATTTAGTCTAATGCTAAATATAAGAATCTAGGAGGCCCTTACCTACAGACAGAGGGTAAAGGTGGGCTACATAAATGGAGGCACTGCTGGGAGACTGAACATTTAGCTTAGCTTTTCTAAACCTGTTCAGTTTTACTCTATTGCTGCTCTTTACATTTCTACATTCACATTTACGCACCTGTACCATGGCAAGCACACTAATTAACAAGCTGAAGAAGTGGTGTCGTGGAGAAGGACTTGATGAGAGTCATACCCTTTTGACAGTGGTACCTGAAAACACTGAAATAGCAGTTATTGAAGAGACAATGCAAACTATTAAGTGTCTGGGTCGAGTACGAGTAAGAGGACGGATTTGTCATGACACAGACAATGAGGTGCTCGTACTTTGTGAATGTCGAGAGAAAGTGACGATAGAAAATGTTCCACCGGAAGTGATGGCACCAACAGGATTGGCAGCCTGGCCAATTATTACTGCCTTTAGGAAGCCAAGTCCTCAGGATGACTTTGATGTTAAACTGAACGCACTCTTACAGGCAGAGGGAAAAACACTGAATGATGTACAAGCTCTGTTCACTGAGCCACAACCTGCTCCATCTCCTGAAAAGTCACTTGTTCGTGCTGTTGCTGATTTAATAGACAAAGTAAACAAACCTGCTGCAGAGAGTGGAGGGTTTCGACGCCTGCGTGTCTTTTCAGGTACTGTACCCACTCCAGCTGGAGAAGAACAGTTTGACCATTGGCTAGAGCAAGCTTACCTGATGGTTGAGGAAACTGAAGGTTCTGATAAAGACAAAAGGAGGAGGATAATGGAGAGTTTAAAAGGACCAGCTCTGGAAGTAATTAAAGCAATACGCCTAACAGATCCTGATGCTACTCCATTAAAGTGCTTGGAGGCTCTTGAAAGTGCTTTTGGATTAGCAGAGTCTGGTGAAGACCTGTATTTCTCTTTCAGGCTTTTACAGCAACAACTTGGTGAAAAGCTGTCAGACTTCCTCAGGAGGCTTGAGCGTGCATTGACTAAAGTCGTACAACGAGGTGGCTTGCCAGCCAGCAAAATGGACACAGCTAGAGTCGATCAGCTACTTAAAGGGGCCATAAATGCTGACCTAATGTTGTTGCAACTCAGATTAAGAGAAAGGAGAACTCAACCCCCTACCTTCCTGGAGCTGTTAAAAGAAATCAGAACAGAGGAGGAGTATGAATCTTCTAAGGTAAAGCTCAATCAGTCAGTCCATACCATCCACACCAAAGTCCAAGCAGAGAACAAACAGTCAGAAATACAAAATTTGCAAGCAGAAATAAAGGAAGTCAAGGCGATGTTTGCAGCCCTTACCACTCAACCTCGCCCTAAAGTGCAAGTTACTGAACAACATTCAGCTAACACTGATACAGCAACAAGCTTTAATCCTGAAGTAACAGCACTAAAAAAACAAGTCAAGCACTTACAGCAAAAAGTGAACTCAAAAACTCCACAACGCCAACATGCAGCTCCACAGGTTGCAAGGGTGGTTAGTCCACCAGCTAGGTCCCCAACAGAGAGCGAAGAACGCTTTTGCTACCGTTGTGGTGAAAATGGTCATATGGTAGGAAAATGCAACAGACCTGAAAACCAACGCAAAGTTATTCAGAGACTGCTCCATGCCCTCAAGAAAGCCAAGACCAATAGCCCACAGCCCAATGCTGCAGCCACACCCCTTACTGATCCTGACTGCACAGTGAGAAAAAGTGCTGTAGATTTGATTGAACCTATAGGCATACCTGAAGGCCTGATAGGTCCACTCTCAGTTGAGCCATTGAAAGTGAATGGGCATTTATGTGATGCACTTTTGGACAGTGGTTCCCGTGTTAGCATAATTTTTGAGTCCTGGTACAGAAAGTACCTGTCAAATACACCCATCCATTCAGTGAATAAGCTTGACATATGGGGACTAAGTGACTCTAGCTACCCATACCTAGGCTATGTGGTTGTGGATATGGAGTTCCCAAAGAAGGTGGCTGGGGCCCCAACAATCATGTCTGTTCTAGCCCTGATTTGTCCCGATCCACCAGGTCCTGACCAAACACCTGTAATTGTGGGTACCAATGCCAAAGCCAGTCTTTCTAAACGCTTGGCTCAGCTGTGTAGAGACACCCCAGGTATCCCAGTCCATACTTTTGACATTCAGAGCTCATGTTCCAGTACAGAGACAAGCACTCTCCTATCAGTACCAGAAGAGGACGATGGAGTAGGCTTTGTAAAATGGCAAGGCCCTGGATCTCTGACCATACCTCCCGGTGGCAGTGTTAAAGCCACCTGTACCATCATGCTGGACCAGCCACTTCCTAATGAAATCCTGATGGCAGAAGCTGCAGTGACCAGTCCACTGCCTGCAGAAGTATTACTCCAGCCAATGGTAATACCAAGCAGTGCAACTGCAAACAATCAATGTACAATCATGATTCAAAATGAGTCAAAAAAGAGTGCAAACTTACCTGTCGACACTATTATTGGGCGAATCTTTGTTGCTGACGTTGTTACAACCATGCCCAGTCACCACTCCAAGTCTAAATATTTTGACACCAGTCAAATCAACTTTGGAGAATCGCCAGTCCCAGAAAAATGGAAGACAAGACTGTGCCACAAGTTAGCCAAAAGAGCAGCAGTCTTCTCCTTAGATGAACTTGATGTAGGATTAGCCAAGGGAGTCGAGCACAACATTCGGCTGTCGGATCCAAAACCATTCCGTGAACGCTCCCGGCGCATTACCCCTGCAGATATCGATGATGTGCGTCGTCACATTCAGAAGCTGTTGGCAACGGGTATTATCAAAGAGTCTAGAAGCCCTTACGCATCTCCAATAGTGGTCGTCAGAAAAAAGAACGGAGATGTTAGGATGTGTATAGACTACCGTACACTGAATAGCCGTACCATACCTGACCAATACACCATGCCACGCATTGATGAAGCACTTGATTGCCTCTCAGGAAGCAAGTGGTTTTCTGTTCTGGATCTGAGAAGTGGGTACTATCAGATCGCCATGAAAGAGGAGGACAAGGAAAAAACTGCCTTTATCTGTCCATTGGGCTTCTACCAGTTTGAAAGGATGCCACAAGGAATCACTGGAGCACCTGCAACATTCCAACGCTTGATGGAGAAAGCCGTCGGTGACATGAACCTCCTGCAAGTCCTTGTGTATTTGGATGATTTGATCGTGTTTGGTCGAACTTTAGAGGAACACGAGGAAAGGTTGCTAAAAGCTCTTGACCGACTTCAGGAAGTAGGCCTAAAGATTTCACTTGAGAAATGTCAGTTCTGCCAGACAAAAGTCAAGTATGTTGGCCACCTTGTTTCAGCTGATGGTATTGCTACTGACCCAACAAAGATTGAAGCCGTTACCAACTGGCCAAGACCCCACAACCTAAAGACCCTTCGATCCTTCTTAGGTTTTTGTGGATACTATAGACGATTTATCAAAAGCTACTCGTCAATAGTTCGCCCTCTGACAGACCTTACCAAGGGGTACGCCCCCACACAACGAGGGAAAAGTCCTAAAAAGAAAGAGAAAAATGCCTACTTGGATGAGAGGGAACCATTTGGAGACAGATGGGATGAGTCATGCACTGAGGCTTTTGAACAGATCAAATATTGTCTCACAAACGCTCCAGTATTGGCTTTTGCTGACCCAAACAAGCCATACGTGTTGCATGTTGACGCAAGCCTAAGTGGACTTGGAGCTGTCCTTTATCAAGAGTACCCAGAAGGGCTGAGACCAGTGGCGTTCGCCAGTCGCAAACTAAGCCCCTCAGAAAGGAACTATCCCATTCATCAATTGGAGTTCCTATCCTTAAAGTGGGCAATAGTTGAAAAGTTCCATGATTATTTATATGGAGCCCGTTTCACAGTACGCACCGACAACAACCCACTTACGTATGTCCTCACCACTGCTAAACTCAACGCAACAGGACATCGGTGGTTGTCGGATCTGTCTGTGTACGACTTTGATATAATCTACAGGCCTGGACGAAACAATATAGATGCAGATCTGTTATCCAGGATAGAACTTAGAGATGATGCAGAGTGGCAAAGTATTTCACACTCTGGTGTTAAGTCAATCTGCCAGCGTGTTGGGGCTTTGGACTCTTTTAACACTAGCTCTACCAGTTTTTGTCAAAATGACAATTCTACCTATGCAACCCATGGGATTGTCAAACTGACAAATTGAATTAGCATTTTTAAAGCCATTGGTATGTATATGAGGCCATTCCAATCTGTTGGCGGGGAGGAGGCCTTGGGGCATATTTATATAGTCAGGTAAATCCAGTGGTGGAGAAAATACTCAAACACTGTACTTAAGTAAAAGTGCAAATAAACAGACAAAAATATACTCTAGTAAAAGTAGAAGTACCATATTAATATTTTTACTTAAGTAAAAGTAAATAAGTACTTGCTTTTAAAAATACTTAAAGTATTAAAGTAAAAGTAATTGCTGAATGTATTACCTAATGCAATGGCCTACAATACCATAAAGTGTGTGATATATATATATATATATATATATATATATATATATATATATATATATATATATATATACATATATATATGTATATATATACATATATATATATATATATATATATATATATATATATATATATATATATATATATATATATATATATATATATATATATATATATATATATATATATATATATATATATATATATATATATATATATATATATATATATATATATATATGTATATGTATATATATATATATATATATATATATATATATATATATATGTATATATGTATATATATATTTATAAGTATATATATATATATTATATATATACAGGTAGTCCCCGACTTACGAGCGAGTTCCGTTACAACGAGGCGCTCGTAACATGGAAATCTCGTAATTTGGAACGGCCGCCACGTGTCTCGTAAGTCCGGAATTTCGCTCGTAAGTTGGAACGGTTTTGCTAGCGCGACTACAAACACTCGTTTTTCATCGAAAAACCGCTTATGAGTGCATAAAAATGATCGGAAACGTGTGTCCACATGTTTAGCTAACGGACTGTGGTGAAAAAACACAGAAAAACTCAGTATTTTTTGCGTTTTTTCCAAAAATTTGCCAGCTCGTAAGTCCGGATGCTCGTAGGTCAGAGCGCTCGTAAGTCGGGGACTACCTGTATATATATATATATATATATATATATATATATATATATATATATATCATATATATATATATATATATATATATATATCATATATATATATCCATCCATCCATCCATCTTCTTCCGCTTATCCGGGGTCGGGTCGCGGGGGTAGCAGCCTAAGTAGGGAGGCCCAGACTTCCCTCTCCCCAGCCACTTGGAGCAGCTCCTCCGGGGGAATCCCAAGGCGTTCCCAGGCCAGCCGAGAAACATAGTCCCTCCAGCGTGTCCTGGGTCTTCCTCTGGGTCTCCTCCCGGTGGGACATGCCCGGAACACCTCACCAGGGAGGCGTCCAGGAGGCATCCTAACCAGATGCCCGAGCCACCTCAACTGGCTCCTCTCGATGTGGAGAAGCAGCGGCTCTACTCCGAGTCCCTCCCGGATGACTGAGCTTCTCACCCTATCTCTAAGGGAGAGTCCAGACACCCTGCGGAGAAAACTCATTTCAGCCGCTTGTATCCGAGATCTCGTTCTTTCGGTCACAACCCAAAGCTCATGACCATAGATGAGGGTGGGAACGTAGATCGATCGGTAAATTGAGAGCTTTGCCTTTTGACTCAGCTCTCTCTTCACCACGACAGACCGGTACAGCGCCCGCTTCACTGCGGATGCTGCACCTATCCGCCTATCGATCTCACGCTCCAGTTTTCCCTCATTCGTGAACAAGACCCCGAGATACTTAAACTCCTCCACTTGGGGCAGGACCTCCTCCCCGACCCGGAGAGGGCATGCTACCCTTTTCCGGCTCAAGACCATGGCCTCGGATTTGGAGGAACTGATCCTCATCCCGGCCGCATCACACTCGGCTGCAAACCGCTCCAGCGAAAGCTGTAGATCACGATCTGATGAAGCCAATAGGACCACATCATCTGCAAAAAACAGAGAAGCGATTCTAAGGCCACCAAAACGGATCCTCTCAACACCTTGGCTGCGCCTAGAAATTCTGTCCATAAAAGTTATGAACAGAATCGGTGACAAAGGGCAACCTTGGCGGAGTCCAACTCTCACCGGAAACGAGCCTGACTTACTGCCGGCAATGCGGACCAAGCTCTGACACCGGTCGTACAGGGACCTAACAGCCCATATCAAAGGGCCTGGTACCCCATACTCCCGGAGTACCCCCCACAGAACCCCCCGAGGGACGCGGTCGAATGCCTTCTCCAAGTCCACAAAGCACATGTAAACTGGTTGGGCAAACTCCCACCCTCCAGGACCCTGCTGAGGGTGTAGAGCTGGTCCAGTGTTCCACGACCAGGACGAAAACCACACTGCTCCTCCTGAATCCGAGGTTCGACTATCCGACGGACCCTCCTCTCCAGAACCCCTGAATAGACCTTACCAGGGAGGCTTAAGAGTGTGATCCCCCTATAGTTGGAACACACCCTACGGTCCCCCTTTTTGAATAGGGGAACCACCACCCCAGTCTGCCAATCCAAGGGAACTGCCCCCGATGTCCACGCGATATTGCAGAGTCGCGTAAGCCAACACAACCCCACAACATCCAGAGCCCTAAGGAACTCAGGGCGAATCTCATCCACCCCCGGAGCCCTGCCACCGCGGAGCTTTTTAACCACCTCGGTGACCTCAGCACCAGAGATTGGAGAGCCCGACCCAAAGTCCCCAGGCTCCGCTTCCTCAGTGGAAGACGTGCCAGTAGGATTGAGGAGGTCTTCGAAGTATTCCGCCCACCGACTCACAACATCCCGAGTTGAGGTCAACAGCACGCCATCCCCACCATAAATGGTGTTGGTCGCGTACCGCTTTCCCCCCCTGAGACGCCGGATGGTGGACCAGAATCGCCTCGAAGCCGTACGGAAGTCATTCTCCATGGCCTCTCCGAACTCCTCCCACGCCCGAGTTTTTGCCTCAGCAACCACCCGAGCCGCATGCCGCTTGGACTGCCGGTACCTATCAGCTGCTTCCGGGGTCCCACAGGCCAAAAAGGCCCAATAGGACTCCTTCTTCAGCTTGACAGCATCCCTCACCGCCGGTGTCCACCACCGGGTTCGAGGGTTGCCACCACGACAGGCACCAACAACCTTGCGGCCACAACTCCGATAAGCTGCCTCGACAATAGAGGCGCGGAACATGGCCCACTCGGGCTCAATGTCCCCCGCCTCCCTCGGAACGTGTTCAAAGCTCTCCCGGAGGTGGGAGTTAAAGCTCCGTCTTACGGGAGACTCTGCCAGACGTTCCCAGCAGACCCTCACAATACGTTTGGGTCTGCCAGGTCTGACCGGCATCCTCCCCCACCATCGGAGCCAACTCACCACCAGGTAGTGGTCAGTTGACAGCTCCGCCCCTCTCTTCACCCGAGTGTCCAAGACATGCGGCCGCAGATCAGATGAGACGACAACAAAGTCGATCATCGAACTGCGACCTAGGGTGTCCTGGTGCCAAGAGCACATATGGACACCCTTATGCCTGAACATGGTGTTCGTTATGGACAATCCATGACGAGCACAGAAGTCCAATAACAGAACACCACTCTGGTTCAGATCAGGGAGGCCGTTCCTCCCAACCACACCCCTCCCCAGGAGGCGCACTCTCCAATACCCCCTCCAAGGACTCCAAAAAGGGTGGGTAATCTGCGCTGCCGTTTGGCGCATAGGCACAAACAACAGTCAGAGCCCGTCCCCCCACACGTAGGCGAAGGGAGGCTACCCTCTCGTTCACCGGGGTGAACCCCAACGTACAGGCACCAAGATGGGGGGCAACAAGTATGCCCACTCCTGCTCGGCGCCTCTCACCAGGGGCAACTCCAGAGTGGAAGAGTGTCCAACCCCTCTCAAGGAAACTGGTTCCAGAGCCAGAGCCATGCGTTGAGGTGAGTCCGACTATTTCTAGCCGGAACCTCTCAACCTCACACACTAGCTCAGGCTCCTTCCCCACCAGAGAGGTGACATTCCATGTCCCAATGGCCAGCTTCTGTAGCCGAGGATCAGACCGCCAGGGTCCCCGCCCTCGGCCACCACCCATCCCACATTGCACCCGACCCCTTTGGCCCCTCCCACAGGTGGTGAGCCCATGGGAAGGGGGACCCACGTCTCCTCTTCGGGCTGTGCCCGGCCGGGCTCCATGGGTAAAAGCCCGGCCACCAGGCGCTCGCCAGCGTGCCCCACCTCCGGGCCTGGCTCCAGAGTGGGGCCCCGGTGACCCGCGTCCGGGCGAGGGAAAACTTAGTCCATTAATTGTACTCATCATAGGGGTTTTTGGGCTGCACTTTGTCTGGTCCCTCACCTAGGACCTGTCTGCCTTGGGTGACCCTACTAGGGGCATGAAGCCCCTGACAGCATAGCTCCTAGGATCATTGGGACACTCAAACCCCTCCACCACGGTAAGGTGGCATACATACATATATATATATATATATATATATATATATACAGGTGGTCCCCGACTTACGAGCGAGTTCCGTTACTACGACTATCTCGTAAGACGAAAATTCGTATGTCGGAACACGAAACACGTGTCGCTCGTAAGTCCGGATTTTCGGTCGTAAGTCGGAAAATTTATGCTAGCGCTACTACGAACACTCGTTTTTCAACACAAACGTACATACTAGTTCATAAACATGCTCAGAAACTTGTTTACAAATGGTTAGCTAACACACTTTCATCTAAAAACACATACCAGTGCTGTATTTTCTGTATGTTCTGTACAACTTTACTGTTCGTTAGTCAGCTCGTAAGTCCGGAACCTCGTATGTCAATGTGCTCGTAAATACCTCATACATATACTGTGTCCATTAACTTATATGCTGCTGTGCCACTCTTTGCAAATGTCAATGCTAGAACCTTCAGTTTATTTCATAGATAAACTTTTTATACTTTTTATACTACTATGCAAAAACTCAGGACAGTATTACA
>JBBPBX010000107.1:70643-85376 GCA_038048925.1 Garcialebias charrua | reverse complement strand
GGCAGACTCTGCCAGACGTTCCGAACAGACTCTCACAATACGTTTGGGTCTGCCAGGTCTGACCGGCATCCTCCCCCACCATCGGAGCCAACTCACCATCAGGTAGTGGTCAGTGGACAGCTCCGCCCCTCTCTTTACCCGAGTGTCCAGGACATGCGGCCGCATGGAAGGGGCCAAAGGGGTCGGGTGCAATGTGGGATGGGTGGTGGCCAAGGGCGGGGACCCTGGCGGTCTGATCCTCAGCTACAGAAGCTGGCAATAATAGTTTTACTTAGCAAAATATCTCACAAACCAGTGGAGAGAGATTTAATGGAATCACTGGATGCACGTTTACATCTGATTGACGTTTGGGCTCAAACGTATCCAACATGGCTGCCACAGCTACACAGCTAACTGTAGCTACATAGAAATGGCTGAAACGGTGAATCTTGGATGTTGCAGGTCCAAACCTTGGCATGACTCGTTTCAAATCTCACTTTTATTCTTTGACGTTCCACCCAATCCGAGTTGATTTTCACCTCATTGCATTTTTCCTGATTTACTTATTACAAGTATTTATTTATTTTGCCTCTGTGGATTGATGCATTGTGTCTTGTCATAAATTGTGCAGCACTTTATGGCCTTGTTGCAGTTTTTAATAAAGTGGTATGGTGTAGATGTTGAGCTGACGTTTGGGGTGGTAGTAGCTGAGAGTACACACAAACTGATCACGAGAGAAATCACGATCTTTGCACGAGGTTGTGTAAAATGTTGTTTTCAAGGTTTGATGAAAACGGCTGCAACTTTTAAATCTTAAAACTCTGCCGTAAAAGGCAGCAGGCGATTTGCATTTCTTTAAGGAATATTTGATATTTGACTATATTAAGTATTATTGATTATTTTTGGAGTCCTTGGAGGGGGTATTGGAGAGTGCGCCTCCTGGGGACTCCCTTTTTCTACTGGGGGACTTCAACGCTCACGTGGGCAATGACAGTGAGACCTGGAAGGGTGTGGTTGGGAGGAACGGCCCCCCTGATCTGAACCCGAGTGGTGTTCTGTTATTGGACTTCTGTGCTCGTCATGGATTGTCCATAACGAACACCATGTTCAGGCATAAGGGTGTACATATGTGCTCTTGGCACCAGGACACCCTAGGTCGCAGTTCGATGATCGACTTTGTTGTCGTCTCATCTGATCTGCGGCCGCATGTCCTGGACACTCGGGTGAAGAGAGGGGCGGAGCTGTCCACTGACCACTACCTGGTGGTGAGTTGGCTCCGATGGTGGGGGAGGATGCCGGTCAGACCTGGCAGACCCAAACGTATTGTGAGGGTCTGCTGGGAACGTCTGGCAGAGTCTCCCGTAAGACGGAGCTTTAACTCCCACCTCCGGGAGAGCTTTGAACACGTTCCGAGGGAGGCGGGGGACATTGAGTCCGAGTGGGCCATGTTCCGCGCCTCTATTGTCGAGGCAGCTTATCAGAGTTGTGGCCGCAAGGTTGTTGGTGCCTGTCGTGGTGGCAACCCTCGAACCCGGTGGTGGACACCGGCGGTGAGGGATGCTGTCATGCTGAAGAAGGAGTCCTATTGGGCCTTTTTGGCCTGTGGGACCCCGGAAGCAGCAGATAGGTACCGACAGTCCAAGCGGCATGCGGCTCGGGTGTGGGAGGAGTTCGGAGACGCCATGGAGAATGACTTCCGTACGGCTTCGAGGCGATTCTGGTCCACCATCCGACGTCTCAGGGGGGGAAGCGGTACGCGACCAACACCATTTATGGTGGGGATGGCGTGCTGTTGACCTCAACTCGGGATGTTGTGAGTCGGTGGGCGGAATACTTCGAAGACCTCCTCAATCCTACTGGCACGTCTTCCATTGAGGAAGCGGAGCCTGGGGACTTTGGGTCGGGCTCTCCAATCTCTGGTGCTGAGGTCGCCGAGGTGGTTAAAAAGCTCCGCGGTGGCAAGGCTCCGGGGGTGGATGAGATTCGTCCTGAGTTCCTTAGGGCTCTGGATGTTGTGGGGTTGTGTTGGCTTACGCGACTCTGCAATATCGCGTGGACATCGGGGGCAGTTCCCTTGGATTGGCAGACTGGGGTGGTGGTTCCCCTATTCAAAAAGGGGGACCGTAGGGTGTGTTCCAACTATAGGGGGATCACACTCTTAAGCCTCCCTGGTAAGGTCTATTCAGGGGTTCTGGAGAGGAGGGTCCGTCGGATAGTCGAACCTCGGATTCAGGAGGAGCAGTGTGGTTTTCGTGCTGGTCGTGGAACACTGGACCAGCTCTACACCCTCAGCAGGGTCCTGGAGGGTGCGTGGGAGTTTGCCCAACCAGTTTACATGTGCTTTGTGGACTTGGAAAAGGCATTCGACCGCGTCCCTCGGGGGGTTCTGTGGGGGGTACTCCGGGAGTATGGGGTACCAGGCCCATTGATATGGGCTGTTAGGTCCCTGTACGACCGGTGTCAGAGCTTGGTCCGCATTGCCGGCAGTAAGTCAGGCTCGTTTCCAGTGAGAGTTGGACTCCGCCAAGGTTGCCCTTTGTCACCGATTCTGTTCATAACTTTTATGGACAGAATTTCTAGGCGCAGCCAAGGTGTTGAGAGGATCCGTTTTGGTGGCCTTAGAATCACTTCTCTGTTTTTTGCAGATGATGTGGTCCTATTGGCTTCATCAGGTCGTGATCTACAGCTTTCGCTGGAGCGGTTTGCAGCCGAGTGTGATGCGGCCGGGATGAGGATCAGTTCCTCCAAATCCGAGGCCATGGTCTTGAGCCGGAAAAGGGTAGCATGCCCTCTCCGGGTCGGGGAGGAGGTCCTGCCCCAAGTGGAGGAGTTTAAGTATCTCGGGGTCTTGTTCACGAATGAGGGAAAACTGGAGCGTGAGATCGATAGGCGGATAGGTGCAGCATCCGCAGTGAAGCGGGCGCTGTACCGGTCTGTCGTGGTGAAGAGAGAGCTGAGTCGAAAGGCAAAGCTCTCAATTTACCGATCGATCTACGTTCCCACCCTCATCTATGGTCATGAGCTTTGGGTTGTGACCGAAAGAACGAGATCTCGGATACAAGCGGCTGAAATGAGTTTTCTCCGCAGGGTGTCTGGACTCTCCCTTAGAGATAGGGTGAGAAGCTCAGTCATCCGGGAGGGACTCGGAGTAGAGCCGCTGCTTCTCCACATCGAGAGGAGCCAGTTGAGGTGGCTCGGGCATCTGGTTAGGATGCCTCCTGGACGCCTCCCTGGTGAGGTGTTCCGGGCATGTCCCACCGGGAGGAGACCCAGAGGAAGACCCAGGATACGCTGGAGGGACTATGTTTCTCGGCTGGCCTGGGAACGCCTTGGGATTCCCCCAGAGGAGCTGCTCCAAGTGGCTGGGGAGAGGGAAGTCTGGGCCTCCCTACTTAGGCTGCTACCCCCGCGACCCGACCCCGGATAAGCAGACGAAAATGGATGGATGGATGGATTATTTAATGTATTACTTTGGCAACATCATTACTTGATAAGTTTAGCTGGCACATGTTTTGTTTGTAGTTTCAACAACCTGCTTTGGTTGCTTCAAATTACATGTGCCAAACTCAAGGCCCGAGGGCCAAATGTGGCCCTTGTTGTAATTTTATCTGGCCTCGAAGATGATGCTTTAAAAGTAAAATATTTTCTCATTTTCCTTAATTAAAAAACAAAACTGAGCATAACTCACTTAGTGCAAACTTCTCATGTAGGCTTGTCGCAATAATAAATCAATTAATCTTATGACAAATGAAAATTATCGACCTCATTTTCATTTATTGGCTTTATCGTTTCTTCGTGTCTCTCTCTTTCTACTGAAGACACTGGATGACAAAAGGCTCAACTCCGGTGCGCTTCAATGTCTCCTTCCCTTTCTCTTTTCTCTTTGAAATCTGTTTTAACCGTCCAAAATCCCGTTTTTTGAGCAGCTAAGCTGCGAGGCTAAGCTACGAGCTAAGCTAACAGGTCGACCTCGGGGAAAAAACCTCCGTCTCGTCGAAGCTCCAACGTTGGAACCCGTGCCTTTGTGTAAAAGTTTTTTTTTTTTGCAAAAAGAAGTTGAAAACTTGTTTACTGATTTTATTATTAAAAGCTTTGTTTGACAAATGCTATGCTAAAGAGCTCAAACCACACCGAGCGTCCGCCATTTTGAAAACTGTAGAGAGACAGCCCATGTCTTGTCAAGGGGCCTCCCTCCCATTTTTCTTAAAGAGACATGCTGCTCGCTCCCTCACTAGCCATCCTTCAGTTCTAATGTCTTATACTGCCATCCAGTGGTCATAAACATGTACTACACTCAAAAATTAACCAACATTTCTTCTTAAATTTGACAATAATTACTAATTATTGTCAAAATTCAAACAATATTATCACTTATCGCAATAATTTCTGAGACAATTAATCGCCCAGCAAAATTAGTTATTGTGACAGACATAGTCTCATGACAGTTGGCCTACATTGAAGCCAAAATAATAATAATTATTAGAATTTTTCCGTAGTCTTTGATTCTGATGCATAAAAAGCAAGAGAGAACGTCACATTAGATCATTGAAAACTGTAAAGAGACAGCCCATGTCACGTCAAGGGGCCTCCCTCCCACTTTTCTTAAAGAGACATGCTGCTCGCTCCCTCACTTGCCATCCTTCAGTTCTAATTGTCTTATACTGCCATCCAGTGGTCATAAACAGGTACTACACACAAAAATTAACCAACATTTCTTCTTAAATTTGACAATAATGACTAATTATTGTCAAAATTCAAACAATATTATCGTTTATCGCAATAATTTCTGAGACAATTAATCGCCCAGCAAAATTAGTTATCGTGACAGACCTAGTCTCATGACAGTTGGCCTACATTGAAGCCAAAAATAAATAAATAAGTATTAGAATTTTTCCGTAGTCTTTGATTCTGATGCATAAAATGCAAGAGAGAACGTCCCATTAAATCATAAAACTTCTTGCTGAGGAACCTGCAGCCAAGAAAAGAAGTCGTGTTTCTGAATGAAGTTAATGTTTTGACTGAAATTAACCCTTGTTTTGAAATACGTTTTTAATTCTGGCCTCCTTTTGTGACTGAGTTTGACACCCGACTAATGAGCAAAACCTGAGACAATAAATCCACAAATAGTCCCTGAACTCTCTGCAGTCCCCTTGTTGAGTAGAAACGTTGCATGTCTGCAACAAGTGAGCACCTCTCTGACCCACTCAGACCTGGTTTTGATGATGCTCATTAGTTATGTTCCTTCATGACGGTTGAGGGTTAAAAGCCCAATTTTAGGGGCCAAATTGCTCCTTTTGGCTCCTCATGAACCAAATGACGGCACGAAGACGCCACCGGCACATCTCCTGGCACAATTTGCACCTCGTAGCCTGCGGAGAGAGCTCGCCTCAGCCAGGCCAGAATGTAAAGCCCGTCATCCATTACCCGGTAATGTCGAATGAGCTTCTGCAACACTCGACAGCCACAAAGTGTAATCATCAAAATTGGATTTTGAGAGGCGAGAAATGAGCGCATCATAATTCTAAGATGATTATCTCGGCAGGTGTGGTGGGGTCTCATGACTAAAGAAAAGCTGCTGCTTCCTTTCCCTATTTTTAATTTTTTTTAAAGAAAATTGCAAGACTGTTAGTGCTCTTCTGCACACGCAAATACTCTGTCCCTCGTAGTCCTGGGAGAGCAGGTGTAGAGGGGGAAATTAAATCGGAAGAAAGCATTCCAGGCTAAAGAGTGGCTGTAATAAATTGGGTTTTATGCTTCAAACCACATCTGCAACTGCGAGGAGGCTTTTTATTTCCTTATATCTGGTTTACCAGTTTTTCTTCTGCTTCATTGATAGAATTAATTAATTTCCTGATAATCTGAGCCACGTTCTGCAGATGATTTCTATAATAAAAATGGCCAAGTAGCTTCCTTTAAGGCAGCTGATCAGCTTCTAAAGGACCTTTTAATGCGTCGTTTTAAAAAAGCCCATTTGAAATGTTGATTTGTTTTAGGTTTTCTTCAAAATCATTTAAGAATTTTAGCTGTTTTGGTCAAACCTTAATCACTTTAAACTGTTTAATAGATTAAGTTTACTAATCTGACAGCATCTGTGTTGTGATTGTAAACTACTCTCAGCTACTATACCGCACCAAATCTGAGTTCAATATCTGTAACATTTACAAAGTTGTGGACATTTTTGTGTTTGACACTGTGGCTTTGGTAGCCGTAATTAGGTTGGGTTGGCTCTAAGTCTTTTAGTTTTAGACACAAATGATAAAATAATAACAATACTTATCTGAGGAGCAGACTTCTTTGAGTCTAACTTCGCTGCAGACTCTCATCCTGAGCAAGCATAAAGGCAACAGTGGAAAGGAAAAACTCCCGCATGAGGAAGAAACCTCCAGGAGAATCAGGCTCAGGACAAGCAGCCATCTGTTTCATGGACAAATATACCTGTATATCATCAGCATAACAATGAAAATTTATATCATGCTGTTTAATAACTTTACCTATATGGAAGCATAAAGTAAAGAGTATTGGTCCAAGCATTGAACCCTGAGGAACTCCGTGACTAACTTTGGTGTAAGAATATTTGTTTGTACTGTATTTACAAACTAGAATCTATCAGATCAATATGATTCAAACAAAACATAGATTCCTAAATCACAGAGTTAGGACGTAAATCCAGTAATTTCTCATTCTTTCCTTTTTCCAGACTATTAGAACATTTAGCGTCAGCAGTGGGGATCATTATTTGTGACTAGACTCCCAGTAATAGAGAATAGTTCTGATTTGCCCTCCATGAGCACTTTAATATGCCAGAATATTACCTGAACATGTGTTTTCAGCACAGCTCCTAAAATAATGAGAGTGCATTTAGACAAAGAGTGAGGAGCGCTGTTGACTTCCCGCTTTTCAGACGTGGCTGCACATAATGAACAGCTTCCTTTCTACTCTTTGTGCTGATGAGTTCAGACTTCCTCTGAGAGCACAGGAATTTATCCTGTGCGTACCTTTTATCAAGACTAATGGAGTCGGATTATTTCATGAAACAGAATTTATTTATTTATTTATTTATTAAATGGATGTTTTTTTGTGTGTGTCCAAATTAGTGTTTTTATTTTCCACCATTCAAATCCTAAACCACATTCTGAAATAAAAGTTGGGGAAAGTTCTCCAAGGACTGGGTCAAATCTTCATGTCACAATTTCCTATCCAGACGCACATTGGCAATACCAAACCATACCATACTATACCATGCCATACATACTATATCATACCTTACCATACCATACCATATCATACCAAACCATACCATGCCATACCATACCATACCATACCTTACCATACCATACCATATCATACCAAACCATACCAAACTAAACCATATCATACCATATCATGCTAGACCAAACCATACCATATCATACCATACATACCAAAACATACCATCCATATACCATACCATATACCACATCAAACCAAACCATACCATAACATACCATACCATAATATCATATATACCAAACCATACCATCCATACCATACCATACCATACCATGTCAAACCATACCATACCATACAATACCATTCCATACCTTACCATGCCATATCATACCAAACCATACCAAACTAAACCATATCATACCATATCATGCTAGACCAAACCATACCATACCATATCATACCATACCATACCATACATACCAAAACATACCATCCATATACCATACCATATACCACATCAAACCAAACCATACCATAACATACCATACCATATCATATATACCAAACCATACCATCCATACCATATCATGCTAGACTAAACCCTACCATACAATATATACCAAACCATACCATTGATACCATAACATATACCACACCAAACCAAATCATACCATAACATACCATACCATATATACCAAACCATACAATTTTTACCATACCATATACCACACCAAACCAAACCATAACATACCATACCATATATACCAAACCATACCATTTTAACCATACCATATACCACACCAAACCAATTCACACCAAACCAAACCATACCATACCATATATACCAAACCATACCATTTATACCATAACATAACCAAGCCATACCATACCATACCATACCATATCATACTATACCATACCAGCTTCATCACTTTAAAGCTGCTATATGTAACTTTTCTAACAATAAATTTTTAACATATTTCTTCACTCTGTCACTAGATTGATGTTAGAGAAGTAATCTCTGAAAAAAACTAAAAAAAAATATTGTCCCCTTGCTTCTCCAGGTGGTAAATAAGCATTTCTAAAAAGAAAAAGTGACCCGCCATTTTCCAGCCAATAAAAACAAAGTTTGTAACCAGCCAATAAAAACCGAGCTTGAATTTGAATCAGCCAATAAAAACAGAGCTTGAATTTGAATTTTAACAGACCACAAGGGGGCAGAGCCATATATGGCTCTGAGGGGGAGGGATCAGAATGCTTTGCTTGTTGAAATTTTTTCTAAGTGCTGATGTTCTACAGAAACTGCAGACTGAACCTTTAACACCCACAGGACCAAATTGTTTTGCACATAATAAAATGGACATACACTTAGTCAGAATGAAATAAAATGGAATACAATTTTTTTTTTTAAACAAAAGTGAACATCTCAGATGGTGTCAAATGCCAGGGAAAAAAAAAACATGTTTTAAGAATGGATTTAATAACAGATAGGGAAGAGGTCTATCTGATGTTTATGGTAAGGTCATTCCATATTTTGGAAGCTGCCACAGCAAAGTACGGTCTCCTCTGAGCGTACACTTTGCCTTCGGCATGCTCAGGAGCAGCTGCTCAGCTGACCTGAACGATCAAGAAGGTGTGAAGGGATGTAGCAGTTCTTTCTGACAGGTAGGGCGGGGCAAGGCCATTAAGAGTTTTAAAAGCTAACAAAATAATTTTTAAATGAATCCTAAACTGTACAGGCAGCCAGTGTAGGGAGGCCAAAACAGGGGGAATGTGGTCAAACTTTTGTGTGCCGGTTAAAAGCCATACAGCAGCGTTCGGTACCCTCTGAAGCTGAGAGATACATGAATCATGGATTCCTTTATGAAGTACATTATCGCAATCCAGCCGAGTCGTAACAAAGGTAGAAATTACTGTTTCCAAATGTCACTGAGAAAGAACTGGCTTTACTTTAGCCAGCTGCCTCAAATGGGAAAAAAGTGGATTTAGCAACAGCTCCAGTGCGATTTTCTAACTTTAGTCCAGCGTTGACTTTAGTTCTGGGCCAAGGAACCATCATACACATGGGGGGTGGTGGGGGGGAGGGGGTGTCTCGGTGGAGCTTCCAAAGACCAACACCCCAGTCTTTTTCTTGTTGGGCTTTAAAACTTTTGCAGCCATCCAGGCTTTTATGTCCTCCTGACCTGAAAACAGAGGGCTCAGAGTTGAAGTCCTTTTTCTTTAACGGTACATATAGTACAGTATATGGGAATCAACCACGTAACAATGAAAAGAGATCCCATCCATCCATCCATTATCTTTACCCGCTTCTTCCGTTTTTTGGGTCACGGGGGTCACCGATGCCCATGCCCAGCAATCACTGTGCGAGGGGCGGGGGATACCTTGGACGGGTCGCAAGTCCATCACAAGGACACACAGAGACAAACAACCATTCACATTCTCACTCACACCTAGGGACAATTTAGAGTTACCAATCAGCTTAACGTGCATGTTTTTGGACTGTGGGAGGAAACCGGAGTACCCGGAGAAAACGCACGCATGCATGGAGAGAACACGCAAACTCCACCCAGAAGGACTCCTGGACCGAGATTTCGCTGAGAGGCAGCAGCTCTACCAGTTGCGCCAACATGCTGCCCTAAGAGATCCCATATTTTCTTTAAAAAAATAATAATTAAAAATAGAGCCAAGAAGGTACAGCGTGAAGGGGTGAGCTTCCTAAAATTGAACCTGCAGGACCCCACTCAAAAGAGGAGCAGAGGAGGACACATGGTCAGGACCTCAACCAGTCCAGAGCTGTGCTGCTGATGCCCCTCATTGCTTCAAACTACAAAGATGCTATGGTCCACTGTGTCAAAAGCAACTGAGCATAACTAAAGGATATTTTAGGAAACCCAACCCTAACTATAGGATTTAGCAACAAAGGAAAGTCCTAATCTTAAAAGTATTACTGTCAGAAGCTGGAACAAGAGAGCAGCTGAAAGCTCTGTCCCCCATTTTAGAAACTATAGGAACCACAAGTAAACCTGCAGTCATAGAGCGAAGTGCTCTGTTAGGAAAGTATGGAGCAATAACATGTTGAATATAAGATGGAGCTAGGATGTTAACGACAAAATTTTAACTTTTACTCATATTTAACAGGGAGTCGATAGAATCTCTCCTTCACTGAAGAGTTTTAAAATAATTATTATGGCGATAACAAAAGAATCATATCAGTCCAGCCTAGAAGTGATAAATGCACAGACCAGTTTATCTGCATCATTTTGAGATGTTGCTGATTTTAGTTATTTATTTATTTTTTCTCTTTTTTTTTCAGGTGGACGAAAGTGTCCTGGTAACAGTTTTAATGTTGATGTTAAAAGACCTGTTCTAAAGAACACTACATTAGAGCTGGAGGCCAAAACACCGGAGAGATCAGAAACTCAAACTCATCTGTAAAAATGTATCAATGAGAACTGGTCACATGCTGCGTGGACTTTTCTCCTTGCATCATTGTAAGAAGTTTAATAGTACAGTACTGTATTATAGAAAATGGGCTGGGAAGGGGGTGGGGCCTGGTGTTCTGGACCCACCAACCAGGAAGGAGGGATTTTTTTTTTAATTGGAGGGATTTTTTTATTATTATTTTTTTTTAGGAAGGAGGGATTTATTCTGAGTCTTTGGGTGACTTTTTATTCATGACAGTATTGAGTTCACACAAAAAGGAAATTTTGGACTTTTTCCTTCATAATAAAAGCCTCTTTGAACCGTGTAAGATTTCAGACATGAAAAGTCTTTATTGTTTTACAAATTAATCTTGTTTTTTTCCTGAAATATATTCACAACTAAAAATAAAAAAGGCTTTTTATTATTTGTTAAAATTTGTATTTTACTATTAAATCTTTTATTTTTTTACTAAATTTGAAAATCAGATTAGTTTTGGCATATTTTGAACACTAAATGAAAAATATAATCTAAACACATTGCCATCATAAATATGACATTTATTATTATTATTTTAAACTAATGAATGGTAAACATTGGCAGCAGCTTAGACAGAAGTGATTCATGAGGCTGTGAACAGTTAGAAAAGTTTCAACAGGTTTTATTTTAATTTTGTTTGCAGAAGCAGTTGTTGACAGTAGGGACAAACAAACAAACATCAGAATATACAAACACCACAAAGTTTGGTTTTACGGTTTCAAATCTGTGCAAAAACATTAATTTCTTTGTAATCCAAAGGTAACATTCGACTAAAGCATTATTAAATGAGACTTTGTTAAAACACAATTTCCATTTTATCATACCACACTTCTGATTTTTGTTTATCTTTATTTTATTTTTATAATGCATCTTTTGTCCACTTTATAAATCAGTGGATCCTAAAACTTGAGTCGAGGTCCAGCTGCAGGTTATGAAACACAGAATCTTGATGTGGTGAGACAATCTACAGAAATTAAATAACATTTGAACCCTCCTGCTGCCCTTGGGTCAAAATAACTGGAAGCTTCATTTAGACCGAGGCTTTGTGGGTTATTTTGACCCCAGGGCAGCAGGAGGGTAAAAATTACTGATGGCATCTTTTTGCCCCCAACATGATGATAAATAAAAACTGTCAGATTTATTTATAAAGCACATTTAAAACAGAAATCACCAAAGTGCTTAACAAAAAGATCACAGCATCAAATAAATAGTAACGAGATATATTTACAGCCCATGGAATAAAAATATAAAACAGAAAACATAATTAGAAACAATGATATACTGTACTACATCTGATCACCCTGGGTTAAATGTCAACGAGTACAGGTGTGTTTTTTGAGAGTACTGTACTAAAAGCGGTGATGGAGGTTGCCTGTCGAATGTTGAGGGGCAGATTGTTCCAGAGCTTAGGGCCCACAACTGAAAACGCCCAATCTCCTCTGAGCTTCAGCCTGGTTTTTGGTACAACCAAAAGCAGCAGGTCAGATGATCGCAAGGCGCATAAGGCTGAAGAAGGTCGGAGAGGTACGACGGTGCAAGGCTGTTAATGCACTTGAATGTCAGCAGGAGAAATTAAAATTGATTCTGACATGCACAGGGAGCCAGTGAAGGGAGGCCAGAACCGGTGAGATGTGCTCAAACCTATGAGTTTCTGTTAAAAGCTGAGCTGCAGCATTTTGTACGAGCTGGAGACGTGAAAGCGAAGACTGACTGACCCCAACATAAAGTGAGTTACAGTAGTCCAGCCGGGTTGTAAAGAATGCGTGGACTAATTTTTCAAGGTCAGATCTGGACAGAACAGAGTTAAGCGTAAGAGTTGATCTGTTTATTAAACAGATAGTCCAACACTACCCCGAGAGCGAGATCGGTAACCGACTGCTTTAGATGTGGCTGAAGGGAGTGCAGGTTTCTAGGATCAGTGACAGTGGCAGAGCTTGGGTTAAACACAATGATCTCAGTTTTCTGTTCATTAAAACTCAAGAAGTTCGCAGCCATCCAAGTCTTGATGTCATCAAGACATATTAGCAAAGGGTGGGTGGAACAGGAACTGTTAGGTTTTAAAGGCAGATAAATCTGAGAATCATCGGCGTAACAATGAAACGAGATGCAATGTTTCCTCAGGATAGAACCCAAGGGGAGCAGATACAATGAGAACAGAAGGGGTCCAAGAATGGAGCCTTGCGGGACCCCACAGGAAAGAGGGACAGAAGCAGATAGATGATTGCCAAAGTTAACACAAAAACTCCTGTCACTCAGATACGAACGGAACCATTCTAGTGCCGCACCTGTAATCCCAACCCAGCGTTCTAGCTGTGACAAAAGGATGCTGTGGTCAACAGAGTCGAATGCAGCGGTAAGGTCGAGGAGTACCAGGATCACAGACTGACCACAGTCATTCGCTAGCAGAATGTCACTACAGACCCTTACTAAAGCTGTCTCGGTGCTGTGCAGTTGTTTAAATCCTGACTAAAAATGTCAAAAATTCAATTTTCATTCAAAATCTTGGTTAGTTGATTAAAAACTATTTTCTCTCTCTTGTCATAAATATCATAATAACATTTGTTAATACAGATATTGTGTTCAACCAGTAAACTCTTGGGCCAAGTCAGGGATTTTTATTATTTATTCAATGGTATTAACCTGCATAAATAAAGGTTGAATGAATGTCTCTATTTCTGGCAATATAATAATTTAAACTCAACGTTGCTTCAGGTTGACAGTTTTTTTCTTGATAAACAACAAATAACTGATAAACATTGGTCTTCTAAAGTTGTATTCACATCATTTTAAAGTTTAGCGAAACATAGTATATTACAAAGGACTAAGACCCTTTGACGTTGCATACAACTATAACTATATTTAGGCGTATTCTTAAAAAACACGAGCATCAATTTATGAATGTGCATCTAAAATAAAAATATTACATGAAATGCTTCCTGGTGTAAGATCTTAAAGAACTTATAAAGTTGTAGTTATTTTAGTAAAACTGTAAAAATAACACCATGCAGGTAGAGTTCACACTCGGAGAGAGAATATTTTCTAGATGACTCTCAGCAACTACCGCAACAAATTTCAGCTCAGTGTCTGTACAGTTGAATGAACTCTTACCATTTTTTGTATTTGCGAAAGTCAGTTAGCTGTGGCGGCCATCTTGGATCGAGTTGTCTTCAAACATTAATCAGTTGTAAATGTTTATTTAATGATTCATTCCTGAGAGTTTCATTAAACTTTGCCCATTTGTTCATTACACATTTTGCTAAAAGTTAATTGCAAATAGTTAATGGTTAATTTTAATTGAAAATCATGAGTAACCCATTTGTGCTCAGAATGTGTGTTTGGGCTGACTCTCACCACACCAGATTTTAGTTCAATATGTGCCAGTGGATGAGGTACTGCTATTTATGAGTTTGCTATGGTAGCTCTCATGGCCAAAAAAAGTTGATCAGCTGTAGTCATACACCCAATTAATATTTCCTGAGAATTTATTTGCAGGTTCATGAGATATTGTGCTAACAGACACGTGGCATGAAACAGACGCACAAAGATAGGGAAACACATTATCGCCTGCCTTTCGGTGGCGTGAGATATTTGAACAGTCGACTCTTAGTAAAATAAAATATGAACAGTTTTTTTTTCAACTAAATATCTCATTTATTTATACGAACAGGACTTGAAAAATATGTTTCCAAAATATGTCCAGGACGCTAGGGGGCGCTGCGCCTTGTTTTTGGCCTCAACTTCCGAGTTTGTGCTCTTTATTTATAGACCAGTGATATATTTTGTGATGTATTTTGATTTGATTTGGTCATTAATTCTATTCCTCATAACTTACATGCACTAGCACAAACCATACATTTAGAAGAATTGTACTTTTATGATTCAGTTTCTATTGAAGGTACTAATATAATGCATAAGAATTTCAATGTTCTGGTTTATCAGATCTCAGTTACCGGTAGTTACTTTCTCTACTCCCATAAATAAACATAGATAGGGCTACTTAAGCAATAAACTATGGAGTGAAATTTTCATTTTGTCTTATAAATAGATTTGATCTAATAGAATTAAAGAATTTGTATTTGAAATTTT
>JBBPBX010000107.1:30582-70581 GCA_038048925.1 Garcialebias charrua | reverse complement strand
TATATATATATACTACATATATATATACTACATATACTACATTTGCCATTTCTTCCCAAATGTCAGCAAAAGCTGCTCTTTTTGCCAGTGTGAAGGTGAAAGTACAGTACAGTATTGAACATCTATTTGTAGATTGTTTTCATATTACAATATTCTGGTCTAAAATACAAAAACTGCTTACTGAAAAAATTAAAAAGTACATTGTGTGTTTCAAAAATGCAAACATTGCTCATCTTTAATAATTCATTCTTTTCTTCAGTCAAACTATTTATAATAAATCTAATTATTGCATGTCACTTGGGCATACAATACTTATTTGTATTAACTTTTATTTTTTTAGTTGTGTTATCCTATTTTATTTCTTTTTCTTTCTTGATTGTCTTTTCTGTCTGTTCGAAATAAATAAATAAAATAAAAACATAAAATAAAATAAATTCTTATTTTGGCAAAATATTATATACACAAAATGAATTGGAATGAAAAAAATACACTATTTTAACAAGTTTAAAGAAACAGACCTAAAAATATATATTGCCTCTATTTGAAAAGCTTAATTTTAACAATAAGAAACTTCTAAGAACAAAAACTCTTATTCAGAAATTTAATTTTACCCCATAAGCCGACCCCTTTGTTGTTTAGTATTCTTTTTCTCTTTGTATTGCATTTATTGGTTTATTGTTTCAGACCCTCTGCTATTTATACTTGAATTAATTTTTGTAGACAGGGAGTCCTCGACTTACGAATGAGTTCCGGACCTACGGGCCGTTCGTAACCCGATTTTGACATAAGTCGGGGACCACCCGAGCCGCCACTGATACACGTAGCCTACATGTACGGTAATGAACAGTTACCAAGTTATCTATCCTAACACAGCTACATAATTATCAAAAAACACATACAGTAAAGTACAGTACATTTAGAGACATACAGTACTGTAATTAAATAAAAAATTACAGCTGGTCTTTGCCGCCCGTCGGTCCGTGTCTCCGGTCGGGCCTTGTTAGCATTTTAGCCCCCATTAGCTCGGTGTCGTCCCTCCAAAAAGGCTGCCAAGCTGTTTATCCGCATTTTAGCATGTTACCTCGGTCTCCATCAAAACATCTGAGGCTACCAGGCAGACATCGATGCGAGCTCCCGGCTGCAACAGGCTCTCCGCCGCCGCGCCAATCGGGTCCGGGCCGCTTTAGCATTTTAGCCCCCCGTTAGCTCAAGGTGTTGTCCCTCCAAAAGGCATTTTAGCCCCCGTTAGCTTGGTGTCGTCCCTCCAAAAAGGCTGCCCATCTGTTTATCCGCGTTTTAGCATGTTTCCTCGGTGTCCATCAAACATCTGAGGCTGCCAGGCAGACATGGATGGAGCTCCCCCAGCAGACTCTCCGCCACGCCAGTCGGGTCCGTTAGCATTAGCATGTTAGCTTTCCACTACATCTCGCTGTCTGCTGCTTCACGCGTTCCACAGCGTCTTTGTCCTTCATCTATCTGTATCTCCGCGAAACCGCCATTCAGCTGAAGTGCATGTGTCCACGCGGAGCAATCTCTGAACCAACACGGTTTGGCTCGAAGTCGGAGCAAACGGAAGCTAAAAACATTGCGTCCGAAAACTACCGGAAATTGCGGAATTCAGGTTAAAAATAATAAAAATAATAATTTTAATAATAATAATTTATTTATAAAGCCATTTAAAACAACCACAGCTGCAACAAAGTGCTGTACACATGAAATAGAGAACGTTTAAACAAAAAAATTGTTTTTTTATTTCATATTTTTATTAATTATGATGCATGCCCTAAGTCCGAGTTGCCGTAGGTCGAGGGCGCCGTAACTCGCTGACTCCCTGTATTTGCTGAGATAGTTGCATTTATATTTAGTTAAGAAATTAGGTCTAGTTTAATAGGATCTGTAATACTTATGCATCTTTTATGTGTGTTTTGATGCTTTTCGGTTTGGAAGATCTTTGTAATGTTGTATGGTTGAAATAAAAGTTTATATAACTGGCTGCTAGACTTCCTGACCGGGAGACCACAGACAGTACGGGTCGGGAGTAACACATCTAGCACCATCACATTGAACACAGGGGCCCCACAAGGATGTGTGCTGAGCCCCCTTCTATTCACCCTGCTAACACACGACTGCACACCATCATACAGCTCCAACCACTTCATCAAGTTTGCGGACGACACAACAGTGGTAGGTCTCATCAGCAACAACGATGAGACGGACTACAGGAACGAGGTGAGCCGCCTGGCCTTGTGGTGCGGACACAACAATCTCACTCTCAACGTGGAGAAGACAAAGGAGATTGTTGTGGACTTCAGGAAGAGGGATGCACAACATGCCCCTCTGACCATCAACAGCACCGCAGTGGAGAGAGTGGACAGCACCAAGTTCCTGGGAGTGCACGTCTCAAAGGACCTGTCCTGGAGCAGGAACACTGCAGCACTGGCCAAGAAGGCTCACCAGCGTCTCTACTTTCTCCGCAAGCTGAAAAGGGCTGGAGCTTCAACCTCCATCATGTGCACCTTCTACAGAGGTGCCATAGAAAGTGTCCTGACCAGCTGCATCACTGTGTGGTTTGGTGCATGTACTGCATCCTGCCGCAAGAGCCTCCAGCGCATCGTGAGAGCAGCTGAGAAGATCGTCGGCACCTCCTTCCCCTCACTGCAGGACTTACACAGCAACCGCCTCACTCGGAAAGCCCACTGCATGGCAGGTGATCCCACACACCCACTACACAGCTGCTTCAGACTGCTGCCATCAGGGAGGAGACTGAGAAGTCTCCAGGCTCGAACCAGCAGACTGAGAGACAGCTCTGTTCATCAGGCAGTCAGGATGCTAAACACTCTGCCTGCTCTGCCTCCCCTCCCATTTGAACTGCCTTAACACAAAAAACTTTCTCACACATTACCACACAACACAAAGATTTTAACACTGGACTCTGTGTCATCAAACGGGTTATTCACTAAACTCTCGGTCATGTGCTCATTCAGTTTGCACTACTTCTCATATTTGCACTAATGTTTGTATTACATCACTGCCTATAGTCATACTACTGTTTACATTCACTGTTTACATTTATTAATACTGTTTACATTTATTACTACTGTTTACATTTATTACTACTGTTTACATTTACACTACTTTTATATCTACACTACTGCTGATACATATACAGTATTCTCTGACTAGCCTTATTTAAGGATGCCCAATGTGCCTTATGTGCCTTACTGCATATGCCACTTTGCCTCTATACCAACATCAACTACCTCATACATATACTGTGTACATTAACTCATATGCTGCTTTGCCACTCTTTGCAAATGTCAATGCTAGAACCTTCAGTTTATTTTATAGATAATAATAATAATAATAATAATAATAATAATAATAATGTCTATTCCTGTCATCTGCAGATATACTTTTTATACTTTTTTATACTACTATGCAAAAACTCAGGACAGTATTACACTTTTATTATTTCATTTTATGCTTATGTTCATTAAATGTTTAGTGTTGGTGTAAATTTTCTTACTTTTATACTACTATGCAAAAACTCAGGACAGTGTTTGTTACACTTTTACTATTTTATGCTTATGTTTATTAAATGTTTCAGTGTTTGAGTGTTTACATGGTTACTGTTGCACCGAGGGACTGAGAGAAACGCAATTTCAATCCTGTGTATGTCCTGTACATATTGCAGTTCTGACAATAAAGTTGACTTTGACTTTGATATAAAAGAAAGTGATTTATTTTGAAGTGTCAAACCGGAACCTGCTCGGTGGACTCCATTTTGCTTTGATTTTTTTTTTTTTTTGTATTTCCCTAAACGCAGCAGCTGCTGGTTTAGCTCGTGAGCAGAAAGTTGCGGGGCTCAAACCGCCCGAAGCCTGGCAGCTTGAAGTAGCTCTGGACTTTCTGCGGGACTCGGGAGCGTCGTCGTGGTTTGACAACCCCGCAGCGGAGCGTCACGAGCTCGGACAGAGAAGTTTGTCTCGCAGCTGGCGCGTGCGGAGCAACAGGTACTAAATTATTCCCTCTATGCCCAACAACGGGAATGACAGCGCGGTGAGACGTTCAGGGCCTTTAGCTGCTGCGTTCATCAGATTTATCAGATCAGTCTGGTTAACAGGTGGCGGGTCAGCCCCACTAACCACTCGTGTCAATGGTTAATTCACTATTTTCAGCAAACCTCAGCTGAATAATAATCATTTTAAGAGTTAAATACGTTAAATAAGATGATACAAAACAAGTTATCTGAGTTTACTTGACCGCAACAATGGGTCGCTGTGTTTTTTAATGTGTAAACAAGCTGTTCTGATATGAAGCAGCTCAAGATTTCACAGATTATCTCGTTAAAGCTGTGATCTGGCATGAAAATTAATTCAGATTTTATTCATTTTTGTTTAATATTTTTTTTTCCAGTCATTTTGATTCAATTTAAAAGCAGCTTCCTCTGCTGATTCCCAAACAAATATTTACATTTAAAATAAATATGACAAACATAAATTAGATTTTGAGTTTTAATCTGAAATTTGATCCATATTTTGGAGAAAAAGTTATCCCATTGCATTCTTATCAGATTATCTTTGTTTTAATAATTATATATATTTTTAATTTATTCATTTTAAATACAACACAAGAACAATCTCATATTTGAGACCGTACAGTCTTAGTCTATTCGTACAGATTATCTAGTGAGGTCCTGAAGTTTTATACTGATGGAAAAATACCAGACCGAATAAAAAAAGATTTTTACAAAGATTTTATCACAACCAGGATCTAAAAGTAGATGCATAAATGTACAGTTGTTTTCCCGGGGTGGATGAGATTATAAAAATAAAAGGCACTAAATTAGTGCTGTCCACAACTCTTGAAAGTAGAGAGATATGTCTTGGTGTTTGTTAATCTGTTAGCAAAATATCTCAAAATAACTATAGACAGATTTTAATGCAAAACTGGACGCATGTCCACCACACTTTATTAACATTTGGAGTTAACTTGAATCACGATGGCCGCCTCAGCAAAGTCGTCTTATGAAACACAATAATGGCTACGCCTCAGTCAGTTTTATAGATATAAAATGTGGTGTGGTCCGTGGTGGAGAAAGATCTCTAACACTGTACTTAAGTAAAAGTACAAATAAACAGACAAAAATGTACTCTAGTAAAAGTAGAAGGACCATATTAATGTTTTTACAAATTTATAAAAGTAAATAAGTACTTGCTTTTAAAAATACTTAAAGTATTATAGTAAAAGTACTTGCTGAATGTATTACCTAATGCAATGGTCAACAATATCATTAAGTGTGTGTGTTATATGTATATTTTCTGTAATACATTAATAGTTTTGAGTCATTTTAATGAACAATGCTGAAGACAATGCATGTTTTTATTGTGTTTACTCTGTGACAGTTATTGGACTTGTGATTCTGTGCATCTGAATTTCATGGATGACCTGTAGAGTTAAATGTTATTAAACAAAATAATAAAGAAGAATGATTAACTTGTAACTCAACACATTATAGAAATGTAGTGTAGTTGAAAGTACAGATACTTCATGTAAAATGTAGTGAGTTAAAGTAAAAGTACCCACATTTCTTTCTACTTAAGTAAAGTACAGATACATGAAAAATGAACTTAAGTACAGTAAGTATTTGCACTTAGTTACATCCCACCACTGGGTGTGGTAGTAGGTGAGAGTGCTCGCTAACTTACTCTCTGACTGCAAACAGATGCTGCCAGATGTGTCTTTAAGTACTGGTGTCCTCTCTTGTCTGTTAGCAGAATATCTCATGAAGCTCAGGGTGGATTGTAATGAAACCTCTTGACAGTAATCTCTGGATGTTCAGGTATAACTGTTTGAATTGTTATTAGATAAATAAGGAGCAGATTTAATAAGATTTTTTCATCTGCTACCTTTCATTTTACATTAGTTTTTTCTAAATACATATATTTATGTCAATTGTTATGTATTTCATTATTATAAAATGAATGAACAAATAAATAAAATAAATAAATATAACTGAGAAAAGTTTGAGGTCAACCAGATTCAAGATGGCCGCTACAGCCAGTTGACTTTCGCAAACACAAAAATGGCTGCAACTCAGCCAATTTTAAAAATATTGAGTTGAAATGTGGCGTGGTAGTAGCTGAGCATCATCCCCAACATACTTTGAGCGCTCTTCGTATTTGCTTAAACACTTGACTGTAGGAGGCAACCCTGTTGGTCGGTTAGCAAAATATCTTGTTCTTGACGAACCTTTGCAGAACATCCACGGCCGATTATCTTCTGCCCGATTTAAGATGGCTGCCACAGCTATTCGATCTTTACAGATGTTCATTTAAAACTTGGCATGGTAGTAGCTGAGAGTCATTCACAACAAACGCTCCGAGCGCCGACGCTTCACGCGAGCAACGTTACATGAGATTGTAAACGTTCTTCTCGAGGTTTGACAAACGAAGCTAGAAAATCGTTTTTTTTTAAATTTATTTATTATTAAAGGCTGGCGGGTGACAGGCATTCCGTTAACCTTTTAATGTTAGAAATGAGGTTTTTATAAATCTGTAATTAATGTTCTATTATTAAATCTAAATATAATTGAGCTCATTTCTCTTCTAAACTGACACATTAGAACTTTAAAGTTTCCAAGAATGGAAAAACTTGACAAATACTCTTGATTTGTACTCAAGTACTTTGATAATTGTACATCTCTTGTTGTATATTGACGAGTTGTGGGGTCCACTCGCCCAGCCAGTTCAACAAACTTCTCTTTTTCTGTTTTAAGGTTAAAATTTAAACATCTAGATTTCATTTTTGTCTGCTCCTGCTGAGGTTATTTCTGTCCCGGCAGCTCATCAGAACCGGTAGATTAACGGTAAATGACTCACGTTTGTGATTTTCTGCACCTTTAGTTACACCTACGATAAGAAAGTAGCTTCCTGTTCCAGCTTGATTTTTTTCCAGAGAGAATAAAGTCCGGCTCGTTTTCTGAACCGAGCTGTAAAATACGTTAAACTCTCCGTCATGAGCTCTTCGATCTGCTGCTGCTGGAAGGCAAACATCTGGTAAAACATCTAGATTAGGATTAAATTGTTTAAAAGATGATCTGTAGGCTGTAGAGGTGCAAACTTTCAGTGCTCTGATCTCCTTCGTCTCTCACCTGTCTCTGACGGTTCAACCTGTGCCTCCTCTTCATCTCCTCCTACATTTTCACTCCTTTCTCTTCAAAGCAACATTAATGAACTTTGCACCGTTTTTCCAAACTCACTTTGTTATTCGGTGGAACGATTGCGTAATAAATGCGAAATGGTGGCCCCAAGGTGTAAATGCACAACATAAATAAAAACGGAATTACATTTGGAAAAACAACAAAAACAACAAAAAAGACAACATTTGAAAAAATGAAATTACATTTGTCATTTTGTTTTTTCTAATGTAATTCCGTTTTTTCCAAATGTCATTCTGTTTTTTCAAATGTAATTCTGTTTTTTTGCTAATGTCATTCTGTTTTTTATAATGTAATTCCATTTTTCTAATGTGATTCGGGCCACTTCCGCTTTGCCCACTTCCGGTTTGGCTTAATGTAATTCCGTTTTTTTCTAATGTGATTCCGGCCACTTCCGCTTTGGCTGTAATTCCGTTTTTTCAAATGTAATTTCGTTTTTTCAAATGTAATTTCGTTTTTTCAAATGTAATTTCGTTTTTTCAAATGTTGTTGTGTTTTTGTTGTGTTTTTCCAAATGTAATTCCGTTTTTTTAATGTTGTGCATTTACACCTTGGGACCACCGTAAAGATGCTATCTTCTCCCCCCACCTTCTTTGTTTGTTTTTTCCTCCTGTTTTTTTTTTTTTTTTATCACCTGCTGCCAAAAGGCCACGCTGGACAGTTTGTTAGCAAAATATGTCACGAAGCACTGGACAAAAGGTTTAGCAGAATGTAATAATTGGGTCTATAAATCATGCCTGATTAAAGATGGCCGCCACAGCTAATCAACCTGGCTATATTGGTTTTACAGATATTGAGCTAAACTTTGGTGTGGTAGTAGCTGAGAGTCATTCACAACATGTTATGTTGCATGAGGTTGCACATATTTATTTATTTTTCAAAGTTTGATCAAAATGGCTACAAGTTTGTTTCTCTACATCAGTGTGAGCGGCAGATTCCTTCAAGAAATCAGACGTCTTAATTTATCTCCTTTTGCTTTAAGTACTGTACCGTATTGCATATAAGTCACTTCAGAGTAGGGCTGAACGATTTTGGAAAATCTAATTGCAATTTTTTTTCTATAAATTGCAATTGCGATTTAAAAAGTGATTTAAAAAAATCTTCTCAAGTATTTGTCAACAAACAGAAGCAATAAATCAATCTGTTTTATAATAAACAATGTCAGATTTATTTAAAGCAGAGATTACAATAAAGCAAACAAATCTATGCCTTTTCTTTTCACCATTTCTATTTTTTCTTGTTTCATAAACATAATAGTAAAACATGTTAAGTGAACTTCCTAACTACTGTCTGAACTTCACATGACAGTTAATAAATAAATATAAAAAAATTGATATAAAAAATTACTGTTTGAAGTTCAAATAGTCCGGTCAGTGATCCCTGTCAGCTGATACTCTGCTTACTTGAAGTTGAAGCACTGGCTGTTGTCATTCTAGCCATGTAACCATCGTAAATGTATTTGTGGTGTTTTTAAAAAAAACAAGTGTTGATAAAGATTTGTGTCACGTGACCAGTCAAATTGCAGCCTTCGCGATTAGAAAATCTCATTTTATCATATTGCGATATTATTGCAAATGCAATTAATTGTTCAGCCCTACTCCAGAGTACAAGTCGCTTCGGTGTAGGTTGCATATATTATGCGTTTATTTAGTGGTCAAAACAGCTTCATTTTGCCTGCGTGGCATGGTGCCATCCATCCATTCATCCAACCAACCATCCATCATGGCCAGAGCCGCTCTCCAGCATTCCTCCACCTGCACCAGCTGAGTGAAGCGAGTGTGCACGGGAGGACTCACTGTTTCAGTTCTTCGAAATTGAAAACGTCAGTCAAAAATTGCGTTATGAAAATGGAAAAAAAATATATAAGTCGCTTCAGCGTATAAGTTGTAGGACTGACAAATCTTAGATTTGAAATCTATGCAAAAAAAACCTGTGACTTCTACGCCGGAAAATACGGTACTTTTAATTTAAGTCACAAACATGAGAAGTGAGCAGAAATTTAAAGTGTAATCGGGGGCACTTCTGTTTCTACCCTCAGCTGAACTAAAGCTTGTTGTGGGAACATCTGGCAACGCCTGTTTTTACCTTTTACTCAGATGAATAAATCAAAAAGAGTGTCGCTTTGCCAAATGTACAGTACTTAAATACAACAGTTATGAGCCTTATTGTTTATGTGAGGCTCCATCAAAGCTGCATTATAACAACCTTTCTCTAAAATACTTTGTTTCAACTTTTATTTAAGATTGAACTGCATGTTTAGATAGTTAGGATTACTTTACCGTAACTTATTTCTGTTTAATGCCAACTCCTCTATAAGACGATAAGACGCAAGTGGTCAATACTGTGATGTCACCCATTTAAAATAAAAAGTGTTTTGGTCGTAAAATGAGCTTTGAGCTGGTCTGCTTGCAGTTTTCTGAGCTGATTCTAGTTTTAATCATTATAAGCTTCTGACCTGCTGGTTTTTATTTTACCATATTCTGATTTCTACATTTATAATTATAATTATTGGTGTTTTACTTCTTTGCAATTTCTGGTTGAACTGAAATTTGACTTGTTCATAAAATATTCATTAATTCATTCAACCTTTATTTATACAGGGTAGTCCCATGAATTAGTAAAAATTATTACTATTAAAAAAAAAATCTTCCAATCTGCATCAGGTTCCAGAGATTTCTTTGCTCCCCCAAAAAATGTCTCGAGCTTATCGGACAAAAGTATTTATTCAAACAAAAACCAATAAAAAAAAAATACAGATGGCTGAATGACTGCTGGAGTTTACTGAAGGAGCTGAAACAGAGTTGTTGGTGCTATAAGAAGCTGAATGGGAGCTAAAAGCAACAAGACTTGGCTAAAAGTATCAAAATGATAGCTAAAAACTGAAAGTAGCATAAGAAGACTAAAACAGAGCGAGTTTACTGAAGCAGATATATTTTTTTTAAATATTAAAAGGATCTGAATGTAATTCTATGGGGACATATTTGTAAATGAACTCTTAGAAAAGTTTTTAAAAAAAAGTACAGATACAAAAAAAAAAGACCCAAAGCTGTAGCACATCCCTTGAATTCTCTGAACATTTCAGTATATGAATTAGTAAAACAGCACAGAGGATGCAGATGTTTGTAAAATCTTTAGAAAAATAAAAAAAGAGGAAAATAGATTGTTTCATAAATCTTAATAGCTTCTCTAACTGTCCTTTTCATGTGGTGACAATTTATTATTTCCAAAAACAAATTCCAGCTTTGTGCAACATGATATTTATGGGGGAAATTTGGGTTTAGGCAATTACTTTGTATTTTACAACTATACGTGTGATAATTTACAGCTCAATAATCGTTGCATTAAATGTTTATTCACGTTTGTTCTCGGGTTGCAAATGTTTTGTCAAAAGCTGAACATAAACACGTCGCCTGTTTAAACGGCTTATAATTTACAAAGGCGTCGTCCTGTCTTAATGAGACAAACTGTAGAAAAAAGTGTTTTAACGACTTCCCTTCTTGCACCTCTTGTCCTCCTAAAGACCCTCTTTTTAAACATCTTTTACTGAACTACCGGTAGCTAACGAGTGTTCTTTAAATCAGGGGTTCTCAAACTTTTTTGGGTTCAGGGACCCCTTACGGGGAAGATAAAGTTTCATGGACCCCCTAATGTTTATTAAATTAAAGGTTAAATTATAGGTCGAGAGCTTCAGATCTTGCAAAAAGATCTGAAGCTCTCGACCTTGACCTCTCTAAGTGGCTTTAAAAACTTAAGTTCCTGACAAGAACCAATGTAGACGTGTTCCTGTTTTTAGTTTTCTACATCGCCTTAGAATCTGTTTTTTCGCTAATTTTTCCTTTTAACTGTCCTTTGAGTTGCCATTTTATTTTAATTAAAAAAAATCTGTATGCCTCTTTTATGATTGTCTATTGTTGTCATCACTCTTTGCTAAAATCAGGTCTCTCTTGTAAATGAGTCCACGAGTCTCAATGGAATTAACCTGTCTAAATAAAGATTGAATGAAAATAATTTTCTTCAGTTTGTCTCTTTAATGCAATGGAAATATTTGTATAACATAAATACTTAAGAGCTGTTCTTTAGTAGTGTTAATAAAAATTTTATTCTTTTAAACATGGGCTATTTTTCACTCAAGATACACTTAATTAACAATTTTAATTTCAGCTTCCAAAAATTAGTTTTATATAAAAAGTATCAAACACTTTCAAAATTTTACCTATTCAAATAATGAACATAATAACTTCTTCAAGTTATTACATCAAACTGAACAGAATCATAACAGCAGTAGTCAGACCAAGTACCGGTAACGGGGATTAATTTGTAAACCGATTGATGCTGGAAATCAAATAACAGAGGTGGTGGTGGGTCTGGGGGTCCTCCCCCAGAAAATTTTGAATAAAGTAGATGCAATTTCCTGCATTTTTGGTGTATTTTAATGTGTTGTTTAACATCTTTGTGCTTGTAATAAATAAATAAATAAATAAAAACAATTAATTAAAAATATTGGGACCCCCAAGCACCAACTTGTGGACCCCCGGGGGTCCGGGGACCTTGGTTTGAGAACCACTGCTTTAAGTAAAAACTTTATTTAGCCACTTGGTCGTGGTGCGTTCCAAACCAGGTTTAAAAAAAAAAAAAGAAAAAGATTTGGAGCTTCCGATTGGTCAGTCGAGCTGCTTCTTGTTAAAGCAAGTTAAATAAATAAAAATGTTTGTGTGATGTGGAAAAAAACCTTCACTAACTGCAGCTTGTTTTCTTGTTTAAATTTTTTTTAAACCAAAAATCCAGATGCTTCATAATTTTTCAACAAATGGTTTTGGATTCACTGACATGGAGAAAGAGCAGCCATGTTGGATAAAACATTTCTAACTCGCATAAAAAAATAAAAAAAAACTTTCACATTTTCTGTCTGTGCGACGTCTTTTTACCGTACGACTTTTTTCCCCCCTTTCTGTCTCGATCTGCTTCACATCCTTCCGTCTGGTTGTGAGGAGGCAGGGAGGATTTTAGGAATGGGGAAACGACACGGCCTTGAGCTTTTGTGTAATCTGGCCGACGTCCGGGAACAGTTCTGCCTTTATTTGACTTTGATTTTGGGGATGCGGAGGGATGGATGTGTGTGTGTGTGTGTGTGTGTGTGTGTGTGTGTGTGTGTGTGTGTGTGTGTGTGTGTGTGTGTGCGCGTGTGTGTGTGTGTGAAGGCGAGGAGGTGTAGCAGCTCCGGCATTGTCTTGAGAATTCCTCTGGGTTTGGTCGTTTGGATTAAAAGTTCTCACAAATCTCAATTCAAGTCACGTCGTTTGTTGTTCATTTTCAACTAGGGATGTGCGATATGGCATAAAATTCATATCACAATATATATTGTGAAGAGTGGCGATAACGATATATATCACAATATGCTTTTGGTATAAAACTTGCAATAGGAATGAAAAAAAAAGCATAAGTTGTCCTTTTGCCATCATTTATTTTGAAAACTGCTATACCACAAAATAATCTCTATTAAGAAAAGTCCACTATTAGGTCCAGAGAGTTTTTAAATAATTAACAAATCAAGTATTTGGCTTCATTCTTGTAGTGCAAAACAGTGCAAAAGATAACAAATGTAGTTTTAGGCTAAAACATATTTTGTTTAAAACATATGGCTAAAACTTTTAGCCATATGTTTTAAACAAAATATGTTGTTAACTCTTAACAGTTTCCAGTATTCACAAATGAAGAGCAACAGAACAGCATTTGACACTGAAAACACTTCACCCTCCAACCCTCTAGTGGGCATCTCCTTCTGCTTTAAGGAGAGCTGACACAAAATGGCGACCAGTTTCTTCCGTGGCTTTGACCAGAGGTTCTCGCAGTAAAATCACACAACACAGCGTTCTGTTCACATAGAGGGCAGGTTTTTCTAAAGCTGACCAACGCTTACTTTAACTTTCGACAAAAAAAAAAAAAAACTTTTGATGGAACACAGCATTTTGCACGTGTCTGAATACGGCGAACTACAGCAAGCTGGCCATAGTTAGCTTGTAGCTTTGCTACTTGGTTTTCGAAGAAAATACAAACCGGATTCCAAAAAAGTTGGGACACTAAACAAATTGTGAATAAAAACTGAATGCAATGATGTGGAGGTGCCAACATCTAATATTTTATTCAGAATAGAACACAAATCACAGATCAAAAGTTTAAACTGAGAGAATGTATCATTTTAAGGGAAAAATATGTTGTTTCAAAATTTCATGGCGTCAACAAATCCCAAAAAAGTTGGGACAAGTCCATTTTTACCACTGTGTGGCATCCCCCCTTCTTCTTACAACACTCAACAGACGTCTGGGGACAGAGGAGACCAGTTTCTCAAGTTTAGAAATAGGAATGCTCTCCCATTCATGTCTAATACAGGCCTCTAACTGTTCAATCGTCTTGGGCCTTCTTTGTTGCACCTTCCTCTTTATGATGCACCAAATGTTCTCTATAGGTGAAAGATCTGGACTGCAGGCTGGACATTTCAGTACCCGGATCCTTCTCCTACGTAGCCATGATGTTGTGATTGCTGCAGAATGTGGTCTGGCATTATCTTGTTGAAAAATGCAGGGTCTTCCCTGAAAGAGATGACGTCTAGATGGAGCATATGTTGTTCTAGAACCTGAACATAGTTCTCTGCATTAATGGTGCCTTTCCAGACATGCAAGCTGCCCATGCCACAAGCGCTCATGCAACCCCATACCATCAGTGATGCAGGCTTCTGAACAGAGCGTTGATAACAACTTGGGCTATCCTTGTCCTCTCTGGTCCGGATGACATGGCGTCCCAGTGTTCCATAAAGAACTTCAATTCGTGACTCACCTGACCACAGAACAGTCTTCTATTTTGCCACATTCTATTTTAAATGACCCCTGGCCCAGTGCAAACGTCTGAGCTTGTGGAGCTTGCTTAGAATGGTAAATGGAGCTTACTTATATAGCGCCTTCCAGCCCCCTATGAGGGGCCCCAAAGCGCTTCACAGTACCAGCCATCCACCCATTCATATACACACATTCACACACCGGTAGCGGTAGTCTGCCATACAAGGCGCCAGCCAGTCCTACCGGGAGCAACTCAGGGTTAAGTGTCTTGCCCAGGGACACAATGACACATGGTGTGGGACTCGGGGATCGAACCTCCAACCTTCCGATCGGGATTCGACTGCCCCTACCACTGTGCCACGGCCGCCCCATGGAAATGGCTTCCTCTTTGCACTGTAGAGTTTCAGCTGGCAATGGCGGATGGCACGGTGGATTGTGTTCACTGACAATACTTTCTGGAAGTATTCCTGAGCCCATTCTGTTATTTCCTTGACAGTGGCATTCCTGTTTGAGGTGCAGTGACGTTTAAGGGTCCGGAGATCACAAGCATCCAATAGAGTTTTACGGCCTTGACCCTTATGCACAGCGATTGTTCCAGATTCTCTGAATCTTTTGATGATGTTATGCACGGTTGATGATGATAACTTCAAAGTCTTTGCTATTTTACGCTGGGTAACACCATTCTGGTATTGCTGCACTATCTTTCTGCGCAACAATGGTGGAATTGGTGATCCTCTTACCATCTTGGCTTCTGAGAGACACTGACACTCTGAGAAGCTCTTTTTATACCCAATCATGTTGTCAATTGACCTAATTAGTGTTAATTGGTCTTCCAGCTGTTGGTTATATGCTCAATTTCCTTTTTCCAGCCACTTATTGCTACTTGTCCCAACTTTTTGGGGATGTGTTAACACTGTGAAATTTTGAATCAACAAATTTTTCCTTTAAAATGTTACATTTACTCCGATTAAACTTTTGATCTGTCATCTCTATGTTCTATTACGAATAAAATATTGACACTTGCCATCTCCACATCATTGCATTCAGTTTTTATTCACAATTTGTTTAGTGTCCCAACTGTTTTGGAATCCAATTTGTACTATAACACCACTTACGCAGTTTTCAACAAAAAAAAAGTAATGATTAAATCTGACAGCTCTGAATTTTCTATCATGGCCTAAATGTCTACTGTTTCTACAGTGTACTGTATATTGTGCATTCCTATCTTCAACTGTCTTATTCGGGAGATTACCGGTAGATTCAACTGGTAATCAGGTAAACTGGTTAGTAGCAAACACAATGGTGTCAATAACTCATTGAGCAAGAGTTACTCACGTTGGCCAGCACAGTGATTAGTGGTTAATACTAAGGATGCACGATATTGGATTTTTGGCCGATATCCAATATGCCATTATGATAAAACTTATTTAGCCGATAACTGATACCAATACAATTTATTCCCCTAGTCCTACTTAAAGAGACTAGATAGGTTTCTCTACTGTGGAATTAAAATACATGTACTACATTTTTCAGCATGGTCTTTGTCAGTTTGGTCTGCTACCAAATGCAGAAGCCAAAAAATGGGGGCTGATGTAACACTTCAACTTGGATTATGTTTAATGTAAAATTTATTCATGACATTTACTCTCTCCAACACAATGATGACCCTCGAACAGCACCTTTATATAAATGGCGCCTTTTATATCAGTGAGTTATTTTGATGGAATGGCTGATGTCCGATATTTAATATATCGCTAATATCGTCCGATACCGATAACATGCCAATAATATCGTGCATCACTAAATACAGTACAGTACTGTTGCTTCACAGTAAGAAGGTCCTGGGGTCAAGCCTTGGTTTGGGAGTTTACATGTTCTCCTTGTGTTTGTGCCGGTTTTCTTCGGATTCCGGTTTCCTCCCACAGTCCAGAAACGTGCACGTTTAGGCCTCCCTTGAAAAGGCGGCAGGTGATACGCATTCCTTCAAGGAATGTTAGGAATTTTAATTAAATTATTATTTTCAGCTTTAAAGGTTTTTAGATTTTAATCCTTTATATCTTAAGATGCAGTTCCAGGTTGGTGTGTAAATGTTTTTTCCCTGTTTGGCATCTGCTCCTGTACAAGATCTGGAGAAGATGTAGATAAAAGTGGGCGCTCAGATCTGCGAGCATGGCGAAGGTTTTTAAACCGCTCCGTGAGCCGATAGCGGCGGCCGGACGAGCAGCGTCGCGCAGCAGAAGGGAGGTTTTCTCCCACAGAGAACTGCCAGCTCCCGGAGACGGCGACAGCGAGGAAGCTTAGAATCAAGGTCAAAGCTTCAAAAGAGAAGGGAAAAAAAAAACGTGTCCACATCTGCTTTCAGCCTGAAACAGATATTAAAGAATCCTTGGCACGAATTGTGTCTCTTCTCTTAAAAAGTGACTCATTTGTTTTAGTGGGAAGATGATCGGCTGCAGGCTCAAGGTCACTGCAAACTCTGAAACAAGGCTAATTGAAGAAGACGTCACTTTTCAGTGGGTTGTTTTCCTGCTGTCTTTATGTTTAACCATCTTATATCGTTTACATTGATCCATTTTTCAGTTTGATTAACGAGATCAGAAGTTTTTGAACGTTCAAACTGAACCTTTTGCGATCCATTTTAATAGTTCTCATCAGTTGTTCCGAGTGTTTCAGTAGAAGCAGATAAGTGTAATTAAGCTTCAAAGAATATTTCAAGGGCTGTAGTTTTGTGGCTTTTCATCAATCTGTGTGTCAGGAAATGAAATTATAAAGATAAAGCTGAGATCATCCTTCCTTGTGTTGGGATTACGAGATCGTTACGTACGTCTGCCCTGCAGTTACTACTAATTAAAACATCTGTTGTTGCCTTGACTATAATTGTTAAACTTGTAAATTAAAACGCAAATCAAAACTCAGCAAATTGGATTGGAGGTGTTTAATTTAAAAATCTGTGGCAAAACAAGAAACATTTCAGTCTCCTGTTTAACTTAAAACTGCAAGTTTTTAGACGTTTGACGTAGCGAAGAAACAAGCTTTAACTAGAAAAGTAACATTTTCTTTGCTGAATGGCTGCTGAAACTTGCGAAAAGCAGAAAAAGTTAAATTAAAATTGTACAGTATTACTAGCCTGGCCCTCGCCTTCCTGCACAGCTCCGCTCAATTCTCATTTCCCTTCACTGCTCAGTCTGGGACTTCTCCCATAGACAACGATTTCTCCGGCTGATTTTTGACTGGACCAATCAGAGAACAGAAGGGGCGGAGTTTTTGGCCCCTAACCCACGCCCCCACCTGTCCCAGCTCGCAGCCAGCGAGCATTCGCATGTTCTCATTCAAAGCGATGCAAAGCGATGCAGGACTGTTTTATATGTGACACAAATGTATTAATTTCCCCTTCTTAATCCCTTATCTGGAGTTATTGTTTTTTTGGCCAAAAGTCAAGTGATCGCTCCCTCCTCCCTCCTCCTCCTCCTCCTCTCTCTCCGCTGAGCGCAAAGAATAAGGAAGTGCCTCAGGTTGTCACGAGAGAAAAAAACTCGGGTTTTACGTTGCTGCCCGAGTCCCTGCATATTTTCTGGTCTTCTGGTGTGCTGGACCAGCGCTACATGGTTTTATTTTATATTTTTCAAACGTTTTATTAACATATAAACACAGAATATGCAGGCAGCGAGAGAAAATGCAGCAGGAGGCGGAGCTGATGTCAAGTTCGGCAGAGCACAGAGGGGGAGGGAGCAGAATGCTTTTCCCTGTTCAAAATTTTTCTAAGATCCAATGGTTTTGTTCCTCAGGCAGAGGCCACGCCTCCAGCAAGAATCGTTTCTCTATGGAGAAAGTCCAGACCCTAGTTCGAAGCGAAGTGAAGGACAAGGGTCTGGTTTTAACCAGGCTACAGTATTACCTAAAAGCATCAAAGATTGGCTAAAAATAGCTAAATTGTAGCTAGACACCAAATGCAGCAAAAGACTAGCTTATAGGTAAATAAATAAAATGACTAGCTAAAAGATAAAATAATTAAAAGCTAGCTAAAAACTAAAAGCAAAAGTCCAGGACATCCTTATAAAAAGAGATTAAAAATCTTGATGGATTTCTTTCTGGGTAAAAAGGTTTAAATAAAGTGTTAACTGAAAGCTAAAAGTAACAAAAGCCTATTTAAATGTAGCAAAAGGAATGTAGCTTTAAGGTTATGTAGCAAGAGTAAATTAAAGTGAAATTTAACCAAAGGATACCTAAAAGCTAAAATTGGCTAAGGACGAGCTAAAATGAACAAAATACTACGTAAAGTGTTGAAAGACTAACTTATATTGGCGATATTAAAAGCAGCACAAGGTTAGGTTAAAGCAAATGTAGCAAAATGGTAGCTAAAGTTAAATACAGCCACAGGATACCTAAATGCTAAAATTAGTTGAGGCCTAGCTAAAAGTAGCAAAAGAATAGGGAAAAGTTGAGAGAATTTAGTGTTTCTGGGACGTGACTCTCACACATTTCACAGATTTATTACAGAGAGAATATTGATGTTGATGCACAACAACTTTGTAGTTAGTTTTTAAAAGTAGTTAACCACAAAGAGGATTGCTAAAGTGAGTTAATTAATTACGGGAAAGTAAATGCCATAAGGGGGACGTCCGACACACATTGAATGCATCACTCTGCTTCAGCACAGCAGAGTTTTGCTCCACCTCTTTGGTTCTGATGGACTGGAACTGGATTACAGGTAGTTTCTGAAAGCTCATCTCTGAATGAGACATGGATGTTTTATCTGTAATTTATTAACCATTTTGAGTTGTTACGTTGTCATATTACAGACAGTCTTGCAGTGTCAGCGACAGCAGTGTATGCTCAAAGTTAGCGCTTTAGCTTCCACAAATTTTTTCACCCGCTTCGGATGTTATCAACCATAAAATGGCCCTTACCAATTATTATCATCCCCATACGTAGCGGTCAGAATGCCCCTACTGTCCCTACTAGTAGGTTTAAAGGTACGTTGTCACCGTTACAAGCGATGACAGCAGGCTCCGTCTTTAGCTACGTGTCAAAGTTTCGAGTAAAGCCTCTGGCGTTAGGTTTAGGGTCTTGGTTAGGTTTAGGCACAAGGGTAAGGGGGTTAGGTTTAGGGTTGGTCCTCGGTGTCAGGTTTAAGGTTAGGTTGAGGAAAACTGTTACATAAGCTGAAAAAAAAACCCGCTACACTTCCGGGTTTACGGAAACACGTTGCCTACTCAGCGATAACAATGCTGATAAAGTTCTGTTAAACATGCTAGTAGGTAGATTGTGACCTATTCGCGGCTACAAATGGGGATGATAACAGTTGATAACGCCCATTGTATGGACTGACAACATCCGAACCCGCTGAATTTTTTCTTCTGTTTAGCGGTTTAGCATTAGTGAAGCTAATTTTGTTTTAGTAATTAGCAGTTTAATTGGCGGTTAGTGAAACTAACTTTTTGGTTAGCCGACCCGGTCAGTGTACATTCAGGCAGTTTTTTTTTTTTTGTTTGAAACAAAAAATGAAAACATAAAAACACTGTTTCTTTTGTTGTTGTTTATTAAACCAAAACGAAAAAAACGGATATTGAAGCGTCATCTGAGTTCTGGTTTTGTGCACAAAACAAAAATGGAAAAAAAACAAATGACAAGCGCTCACTTTTGATGATCATCATTTAATTTTTGACAAGTAGTCTGACCCCGGAAGTTCTCTCTGCCTTGTGCGGTGTAGCTTGCTGCTTGTGTTCGCTCTGTTCTTATGTGTTTTTAAGCTACATACCAAAAAACCAGTCAGGATATAAGGTTTTCGGTGGGTAAAAATCAAATTAATTCAGAATTAATGCACTGCTGTTTTAGACGTGTAGACACAAGCAAACAGCTACATGGCACAGGGCAGAGAGATCTTCCGGGGTCAGACTACTTGTCGAAAATGAAATCATGGTAATTGAAAGTGACTGCTCATTATCTGTTTTTTTTTTTTTAGGGATGGGGCCGATCCGATCCAGTATCGGCATCCGATACCAGCATAATTTACGTATCGGATTTTCCGATCCAACCTGTTAATATTTCCGATACTTTCTGTATGTCAGAGAGCACGTATATTGCACCATACTTTGTGACTTCTGTCTTAACATTGTGTGAGTTAAACCCAAAGAAGACACTCTGAGCCTCACAACAGGTAATACCCAAACTCTAATAGCATACAAGAGGCAGATCTATATCAGACGTCCTTCTGACTCATGGTGCAGCCCTGAACACTAGTCTAAAATACTGCTAAGCATTATGGGAAATCAACACAGTCTAATCCCCATTTTTTAGTTTTGTTTTTGATTGTGGCATTATGAGTTGTAATTCGTGTTGGCTTTGATCAACGGATACAGATTTAAACTATAATTGAACACTAATATACTGCTAAGCATTATGGGAAATCAACACAGCCACTCGCTGTTTTTTTGTTTCGTTTTTGATTGTGGCACTATGAGTTGTAGTTCTTGTTGGTTTTGATAAACTGATACAGATTTAAACTATACATTGAATTTGCATTAATAAATTCAATGTATAGTTTAAATCTGTATCTGTTGATCAAAGCCAACAAGAATTACAACTCATAGTGCCACAATCAAAAACAAAACAAAAAAATGGGGAGTGGCTGTGTTAATTTCCCATAATGCTTAGCAGTATATTAGTGTTCAATTATAGTTTAAATCTGTATCCGTTGATCAAAGCCAACAAGAATTACAACTCATAGTGCCACAATCAAAAACAAAACTAAAAAATGGGGATTAGACTGTGTTGATTTCCCATAATGCTTAGTAGTATTTTAGTGTTCTGGGCTGCACCATGAGTCAGAAGGACGTCTGATATAGACGTGCCTCTTGTATGCTATTAGAGTTTGGGTATTACCTGTTGTGAGGCTCAAAGTGTCTTCTTTGGGTTGAACACACACAATGTTAAGACAGAAGCCACAGAGTATAGTGTAATACACGTGCTCTCCATTCAAGAAATTCATTATTACAGCCTCCTATACCTGAACGGTATCGGATCGGAAAAGTATCGGTATTGGTCGATAACCAGATTTAAGTATCTGTATCGGATCGGAAGTAAGAATTGTGGATTGGTGCATCCCTAGTTTTTTTTTCCCCATGTTCGTTTTGGACACAAAATTGGAAATCGGATGACGCTTCGTTATCTGATTTTTCATTTTGGTTTAATAAAAACAAACAAAAAAAGTTTTAAAAAAAATTTCATTTTGTATTTCAAACGAAAAAACGAACTGCCTGAGATTAAAAACAGACCCGTGGGTCCTTCACTGTACATAAATGAAAACACTGAAACAACAAAATAAGGGGGCTGGCACTTCCAGGGGGTTCTCCGAACAGTTTTATGGCTAACTCATAAAGAAATCTGGTGTTGGTTTCCAAATTTCAAGATTTATGATATTACTGAAGAGCTCAGATTCATTGGTTTTGGAAAATTAAAGTTTTTTTTCTTTTCTTCCAGTCAGAAACTATTAAAAACTTTGCAACAGACAGTACAGTAAATGTAGTTTAGATGTGTCATTCATTAGATGGTAAGTTATTATGGGAGTAAAATACAAACTGAAATGGTTTTCTTGGCCTGAGATGTGTAGCAGACCTACTGGAGGCTGAAAGGTGAAGCGGGTTTGATATCTTCTTTCCTAAACTATCTGAGGTGAAGCTGGATTTGGCTGAGAGCGGCCCTGAAGTTGGCAGCAAGAGAGGAAAAAGCTTTTCTTTTTGCTTCATTATTTGAATCAGTACTGTGCTTTAAAAAAAAAAAAAAAATTCGTAGTAATTGTAGTTTTTATTGTTTAGTTTTTATTTGTTACATTTTCTTTCCCAAAAACATAAATGACAGCATTTAAATAAGTACCCCAAAAAAGAAAGAAAATAAAAAATATATAAGCTAGTGAATCAAGTTCTGAATATTTCATGAACCACAGGATAAATTTTAATGAAATCTGATGTGCATCTACAACTGATTAAACTTTTGAGTCGGTCCCAGATGGCTGCCACAGCTATTAGTTAGCCAACACAGAAATAGTTATAGCTCTGTTGTTTTTCCAGATGCCGGAGTAAAGTTTGGTGTGGTAGTAGCTGAAAGCCATCCACAACACAGATTTTGAAGGCGACATATTGTGATGATGGCTAGTAGGGTTGCAAACAATGTAAATATCAAGATTTGACCAAAACGGCTGCAACTCTTCTCAACGTAAGATGATTTTAGTCGGGCATGAAATACTTAGTTTTATTACTTCAAACCAAAATCCATGTTTGTAATATTTCCATCATTACAAATTAAAAAGTTTTTCTCTCAGATTATACAAAAATAAATTGAAAGTTCCTGGTGAAACTTTGACGGGGGCTGCCACTTTGTTGCCATTTTAAAATTTAGCTTTGACAGTACTATGTGTTGGGGTTCGCTCTCAGCTACCACTATACCAAATTTCAGCTCAATGTGGCAAAAAATCAATAAAAAATCAATGAGTTATAGTAATTTTTTCTTTTAAGCTATGGTGGCCATCTTGGATTTTTGATTTTGATTTGTCATGTCATGAGCAACGTTTTCAGCTTTAAGCTTGATTTATACTTGACGCGTCGCGCTGCGCGCGAGGGGCGCGCGCCAGAAGTGACGCAATATCGCAGTCCCCGCCCCCTGCGCGTTGGCCCCGCGCGACGTCTTGGCGCGTGTCGCGCACCTCCGAATTTTTGAAACTCCGCAAGCCTAGTGCGCCACACCGTTGACTTTTGCCGTTGACGCCGTGGACTGGGCTTTCAAAGAACAGCACTTTGCCATGCTCCGCCGTGCGCCAACTATAAACAACGTGGCAAAACTATGAACGCAGCGCCGCGCACTGCGCTCCAGCTTGCGGACGAAAGCGCGACTATAACTCTGCCTTTAACCACAGCTAATTTCAGCTTCATATGTATAAAAATAGTTGAGTTAATGTCAGCTTTTTGAATGGGGGAAAAATGGCGTATTTGTTTGCAAATTACGTTGCCATGGTAACTCGAAACACCAATAAAGGTAATGGCACAAATCACGGTGCTGACCCGGTCATTTTGATACAACATTTATGGGCGTAACCGCTGGGCGATATCTCAATATTTTAAAAATATCAATATTTTTTAATACGATATATAATGAGATTATCGCGATATAAACAATATTATACTTGAAAATCCACCTGCTCTTCTTTCTCCCACGTGGCCCTGTCATCCCTCGCTGAACACAAGCTGCCCCTCACTCTGCTTCACATGCTTACTAACGTGAAGGCGGCGCAGCTGAAGAGGATTATTATTTAAGTGTAAATAAATGTCTAAAAAATAAGCTTTAAATATATCTAAACAGTTGATTTGTAAACATTTATTTTGTACTGTTACAGCTGGTAATAAATGTGCCTGTGTGACAGTTGGGACAAAGCTTTGACTCGGAAATATATTTTTGTTAGCACAAGCACAACTTGTACTTATACTGTACATGTAAATAAATGACTAAAGTAGTCTGTGTCTCCTGTGGTGTCCCTCAAGGGTCAGTTCTGGGGCCCCTGCTGTTTTCCCTTTACATGCTGCCTTTAGGTCAAATTATTAATCAGTTCAACATTTCTTTTCACTGTTATGCCGACGATACACAGCTTTACATCAGGACTGGAGCATCCTCATCATCCCCATCTCCATCTTCACTCACTGCCCTCTCTACCTGCCTGGAGGAAATAAGGGCATGGATGAATCAGAACTTTCTTCAATTAAACTGCTCCAAGACTGAGGCCATACTGATTGGCACCCCTCACCAGATACAAACATCAACTTTAACAACAATCTCCTTCTCTGGACAAGACATCCCCCTCTCCACCTCTGTTACAAATCTTGGAATAAAAATGGACTCTCATCTTACATTTGAAAATCACATTAAGCATCTGTTTAAAACTTGCTTCTTCCATCTTTGAAACATCTCCAGACTTCGCCCATCTCTAACTTTTTCTGATGCTGAGAAACTCGTCCATGCCTTTGTCTCCTCCAGGCTCGACTACTGCAACTCCCTGTTTATTGGAATCCCTGGCAAAAACCTTCAGAAGCTTCAATATATTCAAAACAGTGCAGCAAGGATTTTATTGAGAGCTCGTAAATTTGAACATATTACACCCATTCTCCATAACCTCCATTGGCTTCCTGTCACCTACAGAATTCAGTACAAAACTGCTCTCATTACACACCAATGCTTACACGGAACTTCACCTGACTATCTAAAGGACATTCTTGCACCATATTCATCCACCCGGTCTCTACGATCACAGAACAGTAATCTACTTCACATTCCACGAACCAAATTAAGGACCATGGGAGACCGGGCATTCTGTGTGGCTGCCCCCCGCCTATGGAACTCCCTCCCTGACTACCTGAGAGCTCCACAGTCACTGGTTGACTTCAAAAACGGCTTAAAGACTTTTCTTTTTAAGCAAGCCTATTCTGCCTCCACATGATTTTATCTTTGATCTTGGTTGATATTATTATTGATTTTACTTGATTTTATCACTTGTTTAATTTTTATTTTATTTTATTTTTTTAAGCAGGCCCATTCTGCCTCCACATGATTCTGTCTTTAATCTTAGTTGATATCATTATTGATTTTACTTGATTTTATCACTTGTTTTATTTGTTGTAGCACTTTGAGATTTTTTATTAATGAAAAGTGCGGTATAAATTGAATTTATTATTATTATTATTAAAAACAAACTTCAATTTATGTAAATAATTTATTTTTTCAACATTTATTTTGTACAGTTACAGATGGTAATAACTGTGCCTGTGTGACAACTGGGTCAAAGCTTTGACTCAGAATATTTTTATTACTTTATGGAGAAAAAAAATTGAGATATATATCTTATATCACCATTTTTCTTAAAATATGAAGATATTAACTTTGGTCCGTATCGCCCAGCCCTAGTGGGGGTACACATTGCAGTTCGGTCCGTATTAAAGTTAATAGAAGAGCAAGTCCCTTTTCAGGTGGATAATAACAGGTGGCTGCCTTTCTAGGCAGTCCTCATTTGCACTTCTATATTGTTTATTTGAAAACGAACAAAAAAACCATCAAGATTATTTTCAAAATTTTACTGTCCAATTGATTTACCCAAGATATTTTCTAAAAACCCCAACTCTTAAAACATTAAATAACAAAACATGATAAAGTTAAAACAGCTGGTGTTCAATTGGTTTTATGTGAAAAGGTGTTGGAATACTTATACTCATTTGTGTTTTTCTTAAAACAACGTGCCAACAGATTTTTTTGGATCGTGCAGTTTTTTTTTAAAAAGGACGACGACTATTCAAATGTTTTTATTTTTTATATCTGTTTTAAAATTTATTAGAGGTTTTACTTTTTGGATAAATTCTCTTGTGGGCGCAAGGACCTAAATAATATTCGCGTTGATACGCGGCTGAATTTCTCATGCTGTTTTCACAGCTGGAGCAGGAATCCTTCTAGCTTGGAATTAATGGGTGTTGTAAAAATAAAAATAAAAACCTGCAGTTTTATGCGTCTTCTCTCTGCCAGTTTTCAGCGGGGCTCATTTTACGCAGACACCACCGAACTCCAACAACTCCTTGGAGTTCTGTTGGCCGTGTGGACCACAGTTTCTCTCAGCTATGTGCCAAAGATTAATGGTTCTTTTTTTTTTTTTACACCAGGAGAATAAATGACTTGCAGTAATGGGCTTCAAACCACAATATGTTAGACATTTTGTCCCAACTTAGACTAAAGACAAACTCCTGCCACACAATAACGATGAACTCGTTTTATCTGTTGCGTGTCGTGTTGGATGAGTTAACGAACGTGTTTTGCTCTGAGCGGTGGATGGATGTGCTGCGTTTACTGACACACCAGCTGGCTGTCTTCAGGACATCGTAAATCCTATTCCCTGTTTCCTCCCATCTATTTATTTATTTATTTTTTAGCTGAGCGTTGCAATTCAGTTGAACTTGGAAAAAAGTATAAAAGTGCCATCACTTTCAAATTATTTACTTTTTATATGTAACTTACAACAGCATAAAACAATAGGTGAGAAGTTCAAAATTATTTTTCTTATGTATATTGAGTTAAAGTTTGATTCGGGTTGCAAAAAGTTAAATTTATGTAATGAATAGAGGTCGAACAGTTTGAGTTTTTCAATGATCAGTGCAGAGCTTTAGGAATCAAGGCAAATGTTGGACAATTTATAAAATAAATGTGTTTGTTGGTTTAGTTTTAGCTTATAATGGGCTTAGCTTTATGTTGAGGTCAGTCAGGTCTCCCTTTCACGTCTCCAGCTCGTCCACAATGCAGCTTTGCTCTCCACAGGAACTCGTAGGTTTGAATATATCTCACCGGTTTTGTCCTCCCTTCACTGGCTCCCTGTACGAGTCGGAATTGATTTTAAAATTCTCCAGCTGACATTTAAGTGCCTAAATGGCCTTGCACCCTCAAATCTCTCTGACCTACTTCAACCATATGTTCCTTCTCGGTTGCTGACAACATCTGACCAGCTGTTTTTGGTTGTACCAGAAACCAGGCTGAAGCTCAGAGAAGATCGGGCTTTTTCAGTCACGGCCTGTCCCATAGGCCTTCACTGCTGTGTTTCAAACCAGTGTGATCTGATTTAGTATTTCATTGTTTTCTCATTGTTTTTGTGTTCTTATTTTGATGATTTTAATTACAATATTTGTATTTTTTTTAATTACTGCCTTGTTCTTATTGTTAAGCACTTTGGTAACAGCTGCTGTTTTAAATAAATAAAATAAATTTAACTTGGCTGTAATTATAACAGGTAATATATATTACCAAAAAATGAGTTGCTTATAAATTAGTGATTTATTTTATTTATTTAGTTCCTAAAGCAGATTTATGCCCATTCTTACGTGTACTATACTGAAGGCTCTCCATACGAATGCAGTTTGAAGTGTAAAACGTAAAAATTATCCACAACTTTTCCATTCAGTTCATTTATATAGAGCCAAGACACAACAGAAGTCATCTCAGGGCACTGAACAGAAACATTCATAAATATAAAACTTAAGTTAACATTATCTGAGGATCAGACTGCTTTGAATCCATCGCAGAACTCTCATCTTTTGCCTAAAGGTAACACTTCCTGTTTCACAATAAAAGGCTTTGAAAGACAATAATTAGGGTTGGATCCTTAGTAGTTAATTTTATTTATTTTCAATTTACTTGATTTCTGCTGTCGGTGTTTTGGACGAAGCCACATAATCTCAAAATGGTTGTTGACAAATGGGTATAGTGTTGACTGAAACTCTCTGCCTCAGGTGGAGGAGTTTAAATAACTGGGCATCTTGAATGTGAGTGATGGTAGGATGGAGCGGGAGATGGATCGACGGATTGGCACCTCGTCCTCAGTAATGAGGGTGTTGCTTTTGTCTGTTGTGGTGAAGAACGAGTTGAGGCAAAGCTCTCAACTTGCTGCTCTGTCTACGTTCCAACCCTCAATTGTAGTCCTGAGGTTTGGATTACGATTGAAAGATTGAGATGACAGATGCAAGCAGCCAAAATGAGCTTCCTTCGTAGGGTTACCGGGTTCAACCTTAGAGATATGATGAGGAGCTCCGTCATTCTGACCTGTTGCCTCTGCAACCCAACCACAAATAAACTGTAGAAGGATTATACAGATTATACTGATTATACAGATAAGATATTGTTTAGCAACTTTTAGGAAAGCCAATAGCTCTTGCATCAATTCATATTTCTCACATTTACTAATGAAGGGGTGATTAATGCAACTCAGGTCAGCACAACAAACCAAACGTAAAGCAGAGATGAGCGTCTTAACGAGCGTTAGTCTCAGCTGACTTGTCCTGATTTAAGACTGTTGCCAGGTTCAGGTTTTTGCTGAAAAACGATCGTGTCCACACAAAAAGATCGAGACCCCACTTTACTGAACAATTACTGGCCAATCAAGAAATATTTGGATACTTTTAACATCTTATCTCCCCATCAATCTGGTTTTAGGAACCAACGCAGCACAACTGCTTCGCTGAAGGTTTTTAATGACATTGTTGAAGCATTGGACACTAAGGATTGTTGTGCTGCAGTTTATTTAGACCTGTCTAAAGCTTTTGATACTGTGGACCATGATATCGTATGCCATGAGCTCTCAGACGTTTGTTTCTCAGACCATACTGTCAATTGGTTTTCTAATTACCTCTCAAATTGAAGGTAACATGTTCAACATAATGGAACTTTTTCCAGCTATTTACCTGTCAACAATGGCGTACCACAAAGCTCAATCTTAGGACCCACCCTCTTCACAATCTACATAAGTACCAGTAATGCATCCTTACATTTCTATGCCGACGACACAGTTGTTTATTGTCGAGCCAAATCAGTTGCTAAGGCTTTCCATCTTTTACAGTCTGAATTCAACGTCATCCAGTCTGATTTGTTCCATCTCAAACTGGTGCTAAATGCTGACAAAACCAAAGGGATGTTGTTTTCAAATAGGAAGTCCGTACCAGCAGTCCTTCCTTCTATCTTATCTATGAATACCATACCATACCACTTTATTTATAGAGCACTTAAAACAGCAACAAGGCCAGCCAAAGTGCTGTACAGTAGAAACAAACAAGCAAAGCACACAGCAAAGCATATAATAAAGTAAAATAAAAATATACATATGAATAGCAGAAGATAATATCTGAATGGATAACACATTAGAATACAGACAAGTTAAAATCAATTCATTGTCAAAAGCCAGAGAATAAAAGTGGGTTTTTAAGTAAGACTTAAATACAATGAGAGAGGGGGTCTGCCTGACATGCAAGGGTAAGTCATTCCACAGTCTTGGATCTGCAACAGAGAAGTCCCTGTCACCTCTGAGCTTACGACGGGTTCCTGGAACTGAAAGAAGCATCAGATCTGCTGACTTCAGACATATGGGACATGTGGCTGCAGAAGATAGTGAGATAAGAGGGGCAGAACTGTTCAGTGATTTAAAAACGTACAGGAGTATTTTGAACTGAATTCGAAGATGAACTGGTAGCTAGTGCAGGGAGGCCAAAACTGGTGTAATGTGCTCTCTATGGCCTGTACCAGTTAAAATTGGGCTGCATCATTTTGAACCAGTTGTAGTCGTGCAATGGAGGACTGACTGATTCCAAACAGAAGCACATTGCAGTAATCAAGCCTGGATGTTACAAATGCATGGATTACTGTCTCAAGATTATTTGAGGACAGTATGGTCTTCAGTTTAGACGGTCGGGTCTGCTGAAAACAAAACAAAGAAAAAGGATTTAACAAGCATGTTTACTTACGACTGCTTTATGGAAGGGTCCATTATCACTCCCATGTGATGGTGTTCCTATTGAGTTTGTCGATTCTTACAAATACCTGGGAAACTTGGTCGATGCACATCTCTCTTTTAAGCCTCTTGTTGAGAACTTGGTAAAGAAATTGAAAGTTAAACTGAGTTTCTTTTTCAGAAATAGATTCTGTTTAACTCTGAACGGACGCCTTATAACTGCCGCTTTCTTTCCCTCCATTGACTACAGTGACATTATTTACATGAACGCCCCCTACAAGCACTCTGCAGATGTTGGGCGCTGTCTATCACAGTGCACTAGATTCATAACTGGCTGTAACTACCGTACCCACTACTGCACCCTGTATTCACTGGTTAACTGGACATCAACTTCATGCAGACTCTCACTGGTACATTTTCATCTTTAAATCACTTATTGGTCTGCCGCCTTCTTACATCTCCTACATGTCACTTTGTCAGTGCAGCTACAGCGTGCACTCCCAAGACATACAGTAATTACCTGCAGCGTCCCTTCAGTGCGGACCGGATTTGGCAAAAGGGCCTACTCCGCTCTTGTTTCCTGGAACACCTTGCAAAAAAATCTGAAGCTCTCGACTTTGACCCCTCAGGGATTTTAAAGAACTGTTCAATGCAAAAATCAACGCAGTTCCTGTCTTTAGTATTTTTACCTCGTTTCATAATGTAGCTTGTTTTAGTTTTATATCTGGTGTAAAAACAATCACGGTGTTCTTCAAAAATGACTGCCATGATGAGAACAACACGCATGCTTTTCAAGATTTTAAAGCTGAGCTCACAAAAACGAGATAAATTGTAGCCATGCAACATTTAAAGTATTTATTTTTTACTATCAGTGCTGCGATTAAAGCTGCCGGTGAGGACATCGTGAAGTTCACGATGATTGATCTTCAAACGTGTGAATCTCCTATTAATGCAGACCAGAGTTAACAGGTTTTGGAGCAACAATTCATGCCTTCCAGACAGGATTCTGTTCTCAAACCACACAGGGCTTGTTTGAAATCAGCAGGGTTCCCTGGTAGTAAAACATAATTTATAGCTCTTAATAAAACCACTTTTATAGTTACCTTTTTGTTTTTGCTGCTAAAGGCTTAAATGATACAACCACAAAATGGAAACATTCAGGACGGAGCAAAGAGCGCAATTAGTAAAAAAAAAAAAAAAAAGTTGAAAATCTTGCAATTACCTTGACTTTTACGGTCTGTAATAAAACAATGTGCTTTAATTGTGCGCACTAATAAACCCAGCATGTTTTTCCAGCAATTTTGTTTTATTTGTTAGGTATGCACACATTCCTCGTAAGAGTTTGTTGGCTAAACCGCCTTTATTCAACTTTATAAACAGTTACGATGACATATAAAAATGAGCCTTAAAGCTGTTGATATGTTGATTTATAAAGCGAGGAGGACAGAACACGTTATTTCCAGTTTGAAAAGTTTAGCTCCTCGGTAAAAGCACTCCTACATAAAGTTGTTTTAAAGATGCACATAAAAGGAGACCTTCATCCTAACGTGTAAATTATAAATTCAAAATGAGCAGTGATTTAAGATCACGATTGTAATCATTTTGTTAGTGCTGAATTAAAAAAAACAGGACGATTATTGGAAGTACTGGACATGAAAAGTAAATTATTAAAGTTGCTTAAAAGAAAGAGAGCGAGATTTGTTTGTTTCTTATTTTGAATTTCAGCTGATTTTGGTTTATCACTTCTAGTCACATTTTTGAAATTCCTCCACGGCTTTCGCACCGCATAATTTGAAAAAAAAAAAAAACTTGCAAAAAAACAACAACTAATGGAGCTTAATTTCTTACATCTTCTTACAAACACACACAGACACGAGCAATAACATCGTTGTTCGCCTTTTGGCAGCAGGAGATAAAAATGTAACTGAAGTTCATGTCCAAAGTTCAGTCAGGTCATCGGGACGGTTTCTTTTTTTGTTGAGACGTTTCGTCCTTCAGCCAAAGGACTTCATCAGTCCGAGGAGCCACAACAAACTCAGTCCCACAAGCAGCACACTCCCATAGTGGACCAACCAGTTTGCTGAAGATGGTTTCTGGGGCCCACCCTCTCCCCCATCGACTCCTCTGAGGCAGACATATCCAAAGTGGTTCATAACTAATAAACAAACTGAAGAAGTCCTTTAGATGAAGGACGAAGCGTCGCAACAAAAAAATAAACCTTCCTGATGACCTGACTGAACTTTATTGGATTTTTTACCTGGATTATTGAGCATGGACTTTGATGTTTTGAACCACTTTGGCTGTGGCTGCCTCAGAGGAGTTGACGGGGGAAAGGGCGGGCCCCAGAAACCATCTTATCAACCAGCAAACTGGTTGGTCCACTATGTGAGCTTGCTGCTTGTGGGACTCCCGTTTGTTTGTGGCTCCTTGGACTGATGAAGGACGAAACGTCCCAACAGAAAAAGAAACCGTCCATATGACCTGACTGAACTTTGCTGGATTTTTTTACCTGGATTATTGAGCATGGACTTTGATACTTTTTACTCAGTTTGTGCTTTTGTTCCTCATCCAGGTGGAAATCCACGACCATCGCCTCTGGCTGGGGATCCTTCGATGCAGATTCTCAATGTGTGGATTGACGGCTGCCCTGACCGGACATGTTCTCCCCCTCTTCGTCTGATTTAAACTGACCCCTCTCTGCTGTGGGTTGTTTCAGAGTTGGAGTATAGAACAACTTGTCCACAGCTGGAACGTTTTGGAATCTGTGAACAGTCGCTGATGATGTAGTAAATCTAACGTCGCTTGAGATTTTCCGCTGTTGCGATGGCCACTGCCACCTCTCCAGAGAATCACCAGCCGCTGCTGCAGCTCCAAGAGGTGGACTCCAGCCGGGTCGCCTGTCGCATCCTGTCCCCGGTCCTCAGCTCCTCCCCCGGTCTGTCCCACGAATCCAACCAGCCCATCTGCATCCCCGCTCCATACACCGACCTCGGCCACGATTTCTCCCCTATTCCGTTTTACAGCCCGACCATCTTCAGCTACGCCGGTCCCAGCATTTCGGAGCGCCCCTCGGTGCGCCAGTCATTGAACACCTCTTTATTTTGGCCCGGTCACGGACACGTTGGGGGTTCCATACCCCTGCACCGCTCCCAGACCCGAGTCCAGCAGCACAGCCAGCCATGTCAGAGTCCGTGGGACAGCGTTTTAACAAGCAGGTAAGACGGGAAAATCCAAGTCCGAGAGAGCCAAATGTCAAATAATGATAAAATAATACAAGAAAGAAGTAAACAAAACAACTGGACTTATATTCTGTACTGAAAATATTTTTATTCCCATCCCAGAACAGAAGTCCAGTTTTATTTTACTTTTTTACATTCCTGGATGACTAAGAATCTATACCAAAATAGCACTTTTGTGTTAATTGTTTTAAGTATTTTTGAAAACGTTTTCAGTAAATAACCAGAAAATGTTCTCTAAAGTCCAAATTAACTTACTTATAAGTTACTGGTATAACCAGTTTGTATGTGATAATAGTAACAGATCTGTTGATTGTCTTTGCTCGCCAACAAAATAAATGTTGGTGATTTTAATTAAACGGTCTTAAAGTATCCATTAGACCTGAGTACCAAATTCAAGATGGCCACCACAGCTAATCAACCTTAGCAAACACAAAACTGGATGTACCTCAGCTGGTTCTACAAATATTGAGATAAATTTAGCGATACGTCAAGATATTTACTTAAAACATTGGTTAGTGTTCCTGTTATCAACAGAACAGATTTTAATGTAGCTCAGAATTTTTAAAAATGTAATCGTTAGTACATTTACCACTTATTAACCGTTAATCTGACCTTCAAATCAAAACTCAAAACTCATCTGTTCAAGTTAGCCTTCTCACTTTAATTTTTCTTTTTTATGTAGTTATTTTATATATTTTCTTTTTTGTGTGTTTTTTTAATTGATTTTAATTTTTCTTTTTACCGGTATATAGTTATTTTATACTGTTTTTATTGTGTTTTTAATGCTGTAAAGTGTCCTTGAGTGCTTTGAAAGGCGCTACCAAATAAAATGCATTATTATTATTATTATTATAAAATTTGTTCAATTTAGGATGGCTACTACAGCCAGTTGACTTTGGCATACACATGAACAGCAATAACTTGATGAATTTTAAAAATATCAAGCTTCAAAATGATGCTAGCAGTTGAGATTTGGGCTGCACAGTTGACCAAACATCTTCTAATATCAGTGTATGAATATCGCAAAGAATTCACAAAAAACTGCCGACACAGTTTGCTTGGACAAAATACACATTTGGCAATCGGGTGGACCTCGACTCCTCTACAAACCCGCAGCTGACACACGGAGAGTGTAAATACAGAATGTGGGTTTATCACAACTGATGCCCTCATGTCAATATTCAACACTGTTCTTCTTACTGAGCAGCCCTGAAGCTAGGTTTATACTAGTGTCTCACGTCTTTTACCCCCCGTTGAGTGAACCCAGCGATGATGCAATTGCGTGTGTGTCACCGACCGCATTGAGTGTTTATACTTGGCAAGACGTGGGGGATAAATTATAATAAATCCCTCCCTCTTCCCTCCCTCTTCCAACTTTTTTAATTTTTTTATTGAATTTATTCATTTCAAATTGTAAAAACACAAGAAAATTATTTACAAAACCACATTACAGTATAAAACAAAACAATACATGAAATGAAAGGAGGCAGAAGAAGAAAAAAATCTCATTATTTCTGCCCCTTCAAACAAAATTAACAATCAATTCAAATAGCAAACAAAACATTTGATGGATGGCAGTAATGTTTTCTTGTAATAATTATTATGGCTCTCTTTTGTAAAATAAAAATAGGCTTTAGTTACAGTTTTGCACGCTGTACCCGTATAACCGTATTATAAAAAATTTAAAAAAAAACTCAACCATGTGAGATTCGATCTCACGTCCTTTGGAGTGGCAGCGCAACGTATTTACCACTAGACCATCACGGCTTGTTGTTTGACAGTGGAGTTTACTTTCTTTTAAAGGGTGCATGCAGGCACGCATGCTTTTGTATGCGCGCGCGTAAATATATATATATATATTTATATATATATATGTGTATTGGTGTGTGTGTGTGTTGGGTGCAATGCGCAAAGTGTGCTGAGGCGCACGGTTTGCGTGCGCGCGCACACACAGACAAGTTTAATTCAAAACTATCCATGTCTGTCAAAGCAAAAACAAAAAACGGCCACAAACTTTGAACCAATCACACGCTGCGAGCCGCATCGTCGGCGTCTCGGAGTTCTGACTGGGGGCTATGTACACGACGGGCTGTCACCGGGGGATCACAGCAGGAGTGCGGCCAAAAGTTGCGCAATGTTTGCTCACTCAACGGGGGGTAAAAGACGTGCGACAGGGCGTCTTGCCGAGTATAACAAGGCCTTGAGTCAGTCCCAACTAGGGGTGCAGGGAAAAAAAAAATCGATAAAAAAAAAAAAGAATCTAGATTCCTAGTCCTGGCGATTCAGAATTGATTCTAAAAGCCCCAAAATCGATTTTTTTTTCATTTTACATTAAAACTCAAAAGATAAAGAAAATAAAACCATATCTCATAGTACTGTATATGAAAGAATACATAAAATGAAAGGTGGCAGAAAGAAGAAGAAATCTTATTTTATCTGCCCCTTTTTTCAAAAACAAAACCAGTTCAAACAATCAATTCAAACAATAATCTTCTATAAGTAACAGAGCAAAAAGCTAACCTAATACTGGTTATTTAAGTTACAGAATTTAATGCATTCCTGTATTATTTGTTCCTATTTTTGGTATAAATATCAAACGATGCAAAAACTTTGATACAATAAGGAACCTAAAATTATTGTTTTAAATAAATGTTCAATTTTTTTACATTGTTGTTTAATGTTTTCAGTTTAAAATTATTGTTTTAAATAAATGTTCCATTTGTTTACATTGTTTATTCTTTTCAGCTTGTTAGTTACAAAACTGAAACTAAATTTGACCATTTTTATAGAAAAATCGTTTCTGAATCAAAAATCGTTTCTGAATTGAAAAATCGATTTTGAGTCGAACTGTGACACCATAAATCGGAATCGAATCGATTCTCCAGACACTGAGAGATTCGCACCCCTAGTCCCAACCCACTCTGTGCGCTAACAGATCATGCAAGTTCTTGTGACATCACATCTACCGTAATTTCTAGACTATTGGGTGCACTTGAAAATAAGCCATGCCTACTAAATTTAAAAAGGGAAAAAATTGTACATGTCCAGGCCGCACTTGCCTATAAGATGTATGTTGAACAAAACAAAACTCTGTAACCTACCAGGAAGTCACTGATCGCTATCTTCTTCTTCCTCCTGTGCACTGCGCCATTTTGAGCTTGTGCTGTCCTCCATCATGCAGCTGCCTTTCGAAACCCGTTGGTGATAGAGGATTTTATTTTATTTTTTTACAGTGCTTCGCTGTCAGGAGCCACTGCAGACTTGAGCAAAAATTGCTCTGTGCATGTGGCCAGTTTTGGTAAACGATTTCTCGCCACCAGTCATCCAAGCCTCCCACCAAGCTCAGAGTGCCACTTTAATGCATGATGCGATTTTGAGTGGCTCCACAACGGGAGAACAGGTTGACCATTGAAACAAAATTTCATTGGTCAGATTTATAAAAACCTTTATTCATGCAGGTAGTCTAATTGAGTCACGAGGACCCACCCCACAAGGGAGCGTGCACTGGGCAGCTATGGTGTGACGAGGCTAAATGTTTTGGTGGCATGAAGCTTGTTAGCCTGACAAAAAAATAAAAATCAATAAATTAGCTGCTGTAGTGTTCAAAGCCTGTGAAAATAGTAGCAACTTATATAGTACGAAAATTACAGTACCTGTATAAATAAAGGTATTAAAACAAATCTGACCATTGAAATGACCAAACAGGTCACAGTGAACCAATGAAGCTTGTTAATGTTTTCATCTGTTAACTTGTTCTCTCCCCCGTCCCCGTTGTACCCCCAGGGAGGGGGGCACAACGCAGTATTGGCAATCACTCAAAATAAGTGTGAAACGTAAAGTGGCACTCCGAGCTCTGTGGGAGGCTTGGATGACTGGTGGTGAGAAATCGTTTACAAAACTGGCCGCACGCGAAGTGCAACTTTTGCTCAAGTCTTCCAGTGGATCCTGACAGCGGAGCAGTATATATAAAAATAAAAAAAAACTTATCACCAATGGGTTTTGAAAAGCCGGACTGCAGAGTGATGGAGGACAGCACAAGCTCAAAAGGGCGCAGTGCGCAGTAGGAAGTTGAAGATTACGATCAATGACTTCCTGGTAGGCTGGTGTATTTTATTTCATTTTAAACCAGCTGTTTTTTTTTTTCTTTCATTCAACCTTTATTTATTTATACAGGTTAACACCATTGAGGCTTGGGGACTCATTTACAAGAGCGACCTGATTTTAACAGAGTGTTACAGGCACTATTCAGAAAAAACATTTACTGTACGTATTTGTGCATGATACTGGTACATATTTAACTAACAGGTTAAAAAAACTTTCTATGTAAATGTCTCATGTTACAACGTGGACACTTGTGGCTCATGCACAAGTGCGGCCTATACTGTACATGTACAGTTTTTATTTAATTTTATTTAGTGGGCATGGCTTTTTGTTCAGGTGCACTCAATTGTCCGGAAATTACGGTAGTCTCATTGAGTCACTAGGACCCCCCAAGAGAGATGTGTATTGGGCAGCTATGTGAGCACGAGGCTAAATGTTTTGGCGGCATGAAGCTTGTTAGCCCGTCTAAATATTAGGGGTGTAACGGTACGCTAAAATCACATTTCTGTTCGGTTCAGTTGCAAGGAGGGCTCGGTTCGGTTAATTTTTGTTACAAAAAAAAGACAAAATAAAGACTTACAAAATTTTTATTTTGAAAATATGCCCAGTAAACAAAAGGTTTGTAAAAATAAATAAAAGCGACCCATTTGGATGATATTTTAAATAAATGGCATCTTTACAATAAATAAACTATACTAACAATAATAAAAATCTTAATAAATACAATAACAGCCAGAACCAGAACAGTAAGCAGCAACGGACTGTTTACAATCTAACTAATCAAGTTTTAAGTTTTTGTCCAAAAAGACCCAACTTGTCCACATTTTTTGCCAAAAGCACAGATCTAGTTGCAGTGAATATCTCCAGTGGTGGAGAAAACCGCTCACCAACAACAGGTAGCAGCAGTGTGGCTGTATTTGTCCTCATTACTCACAACCTCTTCTTGGACCTGCTCCCCCAGGTGGGACAGGTCCCTGGAAAAGTTCAGAGTTCAGTCATCACACACTTCTTAGCTGCAGGTGATCTCTGGTGGATTTTCCTGAAGTTGGAGGACTCAGCTGCTATCTCTGTCCCAGACTGGAAATAAAACACAAATGGGTGAAAAAAAAAAGTTAAGATTATAATTTTACATTAAAAAAGTTAATTAGATAACGATAATAAAAGAACAATACCTCTTCTTGAACGGTTGTTATGAGGTGGTTGAATCTCTGTCACCATCATCAGGGCATGGCTTTAATCAGCTCCAGGGCTTGTTGACGATATCAGTTTTAGCTTTTTCATAAAGTGTTGAACTTTTTGACTGAAGTGTTGACGTGTTGGATGTCGTAGCTCAAGAACTTTAAAGCTGGCGCATTAACAACATTCAGACGTAGATCCAGAGCTTTAAAAACTCCTACAGCTTGTGTTATTGCTCTGGACCGATCTGAATTACCTGATGAAGGCTGTTTAAATGCTGCTGCTGTTAGCGGTGTTTGCAACAAGCTGCTTTTCTTGCTTTAGAAGACGTTAACTTTCGGCTGATGTCGTTTCAAGTCAGACATGTTGTCTGCTGCAGATCCAATCTATATTACTAGACCAAAATTCAAAAGCTATATCTGTCCGGTCTCTCTCTGCATTTGTCTCCCAGAAAACACATCTCGTTGGATCTGGTATGTACAACGGTTCAAAAAAATTTTTTTTACATCTAATTTAAAGTCAATTTAACCTAAACCCAAAATTGTCCCATATCCCTCTCAGTAACGTCGTCTCCTGTTTTCCAGAACTTCCGTGTTCGTCTAATTGAAGAATTGTCCATTACTTAAAACACCCAACATAAGCTTTTTTTTTAGCACCACCTCATGTTCTCCGTCTCTTACCTCCTGCCTTCTGTCTCTACTTCCTGATTCCTGTCTTTGTCCCAACTTCCTTGTGCTCTTCTCTGTGTCAACGACCTTTTCACTTTCTCCTGTCTCAACTTCCTGCTTGCTCTTCTCTGTCTTCACTTGCTGTTCACTCTCGTGTTCACCTTCATCCACATCATTCCCAATATGAATATTTTTCACATTATTCCACATTCCTGGCCATTTCTCTGTCACCTCCAAGTCCTTTCTGTCACTTCCCCTTGCCCTTCAACTCAACATCCCCACATGTCCTCTGTCTTCTGACACAACTTCCTCTCTCCCTTCTCTCTCACTTTTTCAACTCCACCTCAGCCCCTGCAACTTGTTTTAACCTCCTGTAGATGGCGACGTCTGACTGCTCTTTTTCCACCACCTACTGCTTTGGATCTTTTAAAAGTGAGCTGTTCTCTGTGTTTCCTAATTCCTGTACACTTTCCATCATTAACCATATTTGTTCATGTATTTCAACTTGTTTTAACTGTTCATTATATTTCTTAATTAACTGTTGATAGTCCGCAAATGTTTTACAATTAGCCAGTTCTGTTCCAATTTCATTGAGGTATTGTTTGTGTTGTATAACTCTGGTCAGGACTAAATGTGCTAAATTTTCTGTTGATCCGTCTGCTTCCTCAACAATTTGTGATAATAGACTCTCCCATTTTTTACACCTCGCCGTGTTTACGGTTTGTAAAAATCTGATTTCCGCTTGGATCTTAAGCAATAGTTCACAAATGGTTCCTTGTTCCTGGTCCTTTTTATCCTGCATGTGTGCCATATCTGCCTCCAAGCAAATATTCACCCAAAATGTTTTATTCCACAAACACTCACAGATGAGCTATGTCAGAAAAACACAGGGACAAGCCTGAGGAAAAACCACTGTGATCAGACTTGCCCCCCTGTTAGACAACACCGCCACCTTGCGTCCAAGCAAAATATGCCAGCACCATTCACCACTGAAAAGAAAGAAAACTTCACTTCACACTCTCTGAGTCGACACAAACAATTAATGACAATTAAAAACACAGAAAATGGGTATATATACAAAGATTCCCCCCTTTGACATTAAACACGAAAAAACAAAAGAAACGAGAACAGAAGCATGCAAAATGGCCGAAACTCAAAAACCAATCAGCACCGCCGTATTCACAAAAAACAAAAGAAACGAGAACAGAAGCATGCAAAATGGCCGAAACTCAAAAACCAATCAGCACCGCCGTATTCAAAGAACAGGCGGGCTCCCCCCTCTGACCACAAAGGGTCACGCCTCCAGTGCGAATTCCACAACGGCGAGTAGCAAGTTCGCCGTAGGGCACATCTGGAAGAAGTTCCTACCACGTGACGGCGATGTATTCTTGCGATACACTGCTTCACGGAGGCCTCACTCACCCCAGTGGCATCCGGTCCGTCCCGCGACAGGCCGGGCAACAGGACGCTCGACAAC
>JBBPBX010000107.1:7423-29945 GCA_038048925.1 Garcialebias charrua | reverse complement strand
GGATGATCCAGTCCTGATGTAAAGCTGTGTATCGTCGTGAAGGGGTTTTTCAACGGTGTTCAATGACCAAAGTCTCTCTTGTAAAATGATAAAGATTTATTGAACAGACACAGGTTTACAGGTTAACAGAGGTACAGCATGAATAAAACAATTCTTTGTGCACAGAGAATTGGTGAGCATTACACAGACCTGTCCGCGGCGAGGTTCTCAAAGAATGCTGCTCAAATCTGTGTAGTTTGGGGATATCACGATGCGGTTTGTGTCTCTCCTGGCCTCTGATTGGCTTAGGGCACGATAAGAGACCTGGTGCATCTCTTGTTTGTCAGTTATACGACCTTAGAGATGGCTGGTGAGAAGTCTACTGAAAGTCAGCTCTTTTGTTCTGCATGTTTGCTCAGTAAGAAAGTATCAGAACAGCTCTAATCTATGTGTGTAGTGTATGATCTTTAATGTAAATTAATGTCCAGTTACACTAATTGGTCACTTAGTGGTCTACTAGTAAGTGTGTTTTATAAGTACTCAGCATTACTGTATATTTAGTTTTAATCATCTATGTGTCCTGCCCTTCCCCCTAAGGCCTGTGTAGAGCAGAGCAGGCGCAAAGTGCATCCATCCCCTGAACATGTTAACCTTCTATTTGTTGGATCTAAAAGTGTGTCTTATAAAGTTGTCTAAGCTACTTTAAGGCACATAAGACATGATTGCATAAACATTTGTAAAACAGCTGTGAATACCTTGATTATAGAGCACTTGTGTATTCATTATATAACAGTTGTGTATTAGTTTCAATCAGATTAAAATATAGAACTGTGTATTACCCTTCACACCCTCTCTTGACCTATTAAAAATATGTCAAAACAACCCGCACAACTCCAGCCGGATCCCCCGAAGAGGACCCCCATCCCAACACCACACAAAGACACCACACCAAATAAAATCACTGAAACCAAAAATCAACTACATCCAACCCAACCTCTATCTGACTCCAAAAACAACCATCCAAAATAACATCCAAACACACTTATCACATCCCAAACTAACCCCGAACTGACCCCATCATTACTCATCAAAACAAAATCAAAAACCACGATACACACCCAAAAACAACAAGATCATCAGAGAACTAATGTCATTAGGACAAATGCAACACCTCTCCATTCCATCTCCAAACACCACCCCGCCACTACAGGTATCTGTTCTCCGCCAAATACAGGTGAGTTCGTGCAGCAGGCGATGGTCTGCACCTCGCCTGCACCAAGGGAAACACCGTCCCAACATCATCCACCTCCCTAGAAGCAATCATCTTTAAGATCCTCGCCCGTGCACAAGGTGTCACACACCCCATAAATAGGCAGAACAGAACAAGAACCCCCAGCGGCAAGGCCAAGAGCTTGACCATCACCTGAGGCCATGTCCCCCCTAGTGAACCAAGACAGTGCATGCCACAGTCCAGTAGGCGCCTCCTCTGTCTGACGCTTCTGAAGCTCTCTCAGATGGCGCAGGGCCGCTGTCACTCTGACCTGTGGATCTGAAACAGACACATCAGGTATATAGGTACAGCAGGTGTTCTTACCAACCATCTCACACACTCCATTTCTAGACGCCGTGAACAAATCCAACAACAATGTACGATGTAAAGACACAATACGCAGGACCCACAGCTCTGCGGAGGTGGTCTCTAACGCCCGTACCGCCCCATAAATGAACATTCCAAAGTGGTAATCTAAGGCCTCCACGCGCAACAGGTGCTCGCCGACTGTTGATCCTGGGAAGAAGCCACGCTTCCATTCCACCGGAACCTCTGAACCCCAAGAAGACTCGTGCTGACTGACGTCAGAAGTCTTCTACCATCCCACATAATGAGAACCATTACTCAAAGATACCAGGTACGACTCGTCTGTAACCGCAACAGGTGCACAGCACCCAGTCCAGTTTGCTGGCAAGGTCAGAAGCACCTCATGTCCACACAGCCAGGCCAGAGCCTCGACCGGATACATGCCATTACTGCCAGGCACACCCATGAACTCCCTTCCTGGGTGGTATACCGCTTGGCACCTCTCCTCAGGGAGTGACCCCACTACCACCTGATAAGAGTCCTGATGATGGATGCGGTGTACACAGACAGGAAACTGTCCACTGGATGGCCAATCAACAAATTGAGCTAACACCATCGACTGTGATAATGTACTCAATTTGCACAACTTAGGCTGACATTGCAGGTGCTCCCTGAAGAATCCTCTGGAGCTAATCTGCAGAACACAGAATGACAGCCACCGGTCAAGAGGTTTAATACGCAATGGCAGTTGTGATTCGGCAACCGGAAGTGGGGTACAGATATAAGACTCGAACTTGTGGCGCCCTCTGGCCAAGAACTGAGCATACCTGTACCAAGAGTTCCTCTGAAAGATTTCAGACAAATTCAACGACAGATGTTCAGCATCCTGTACCTGGGTCCACGCCCCCTGCATGAGGACCTCTCTCTTGTCCCTCTGATGAGGTACGGGACGACAACTCGGACGACCTGGTATCATACAGAAATACTCCAACAACAAAATGATGGAAACCAAAATTGCTGACATCCCACCCCCTATCACAAGTAGTCTGTGATGGCCACCGGCCATGATGAATCCACGTCAGAAACATAGCACAACGTCAACACTGTGAACCCTTGAACGTGATGAAACACTACGAAAACACAAGTAAAATGACCCCCTTCTACAGTTAAATCAGCGGACCTGAAAAGGAAGACACATATGATAAAATCAGTGTTGAAAGTCCAAACACCAAACACATGTGAAGTTCACAAAATCTTCTTGTATTTTTTATTTTTTTTTAACGCAGGAAACACTGGATCCGTACCTGTAAGAAAATACAGCTTCAAAATGAACACATCACTCTCCCCATGGGTTTTAAACCAGAATGAAGAAATAGAACAAAACCCCTAATACTTATTTATTTTTAACTGTAAAATTTAAAAACGTAACTCCAAACCCTTGAAAATTAGACATGTGTGTAAATGAGAAGTATGTGTTGATGTGTTAACCTCTAATCTTAGGAAAATAGTAAATTAATTGAATATGGATACAAGTAAAAATGTAGCAGCGAATCGTTGACAACTAAATCAACTCTAAGATAAAAAGTATTAGTAGAGCATAAAATGTAACAGTAATTTAACACTAAAGGTGAAATATAATCTCTAATCTTAAATGTGTGAGCCTTAAAATGTGAAATTTAAAGTTTAAAGTATAAAATTTTGATGATTGACCCCAAACCCTTAATGATTTTAAAAATGCAAAAATAGAAACACATGTAAAATTTCAAACACCGTTTTAGTCCTGATTTTAATATAACACCCTTATTTCTGTTCTCCTTGGATCTTTGCTGAACGATGCACTCTTCAGAGGCCACGTGGACGTCGATACGCCACCACCCTTTTCTTGGGCTGCAGATTGCTGGAGATTATAAGCCAGTTGGGCTGTGTTCAATACCCCGTTCCCCTGGCGAGCAAAACTGCCCCTACCCAAGAGGATAGATGCCCCCTCTCTTCTGCTCCTCTTGCTGTTATGCTGCCTTTTGAAGCTGCAATCATGCAGTTGGCTCTTCCCTCTCAAGGCAATAAGGCAGACAGGCCGGCAGCCAGGGGGAACTTACTTCCCTACCGTATCTGGTCCGCCTCGAATCAGAACAAAAGATGTTTCTCAGGATGGCTTCCTCCTCCGGAACAGATCGGGACTTCCACAGATGTTGAAGTGAGGTGCAGGGAAAACAGAAGCTCACACCTTCTCCCGAGCACGGTTTTGAAGGAACCCGATACAGCCAGGCCCACACCACGTGTGAACTCCTCCTCCAGATACAAAGCCATACTTTTTAGCTCTGCAGCTCTGACAGGTCTTCTGTGACCTGTTGTGATGACCTTTGAGGCTCTTCCTCCGGATCACTTTGGCTGAGCCTCTCCCTCTCTGGCGCACTACTTATGATGTGCGCTTCAACAGCTTAGATTTGCGCGTCCACTTTGGCTCAGGTCACTCTCTCTTAGAGACCCTGAGAAGCACCCAGAGTGTCAGTGGGCCTTCCGGCCTCGTTCAGGCCTTGCAATCTCAGGTGTGACGGATCCAAAGATCTGTAGACGGAAGCTGGACAAACAACTATTAGTATCACAAAGTACATTGTATGCGACATTTTAACAATCCTGAACCCCTATTCACAGGGTAAAGCCCCAAGTTAATTAATTTTAGTCTGTGCACAGATTTCAGTCAATTTTGTTTCAAAAGTGTACTAACATGTTTGAGGCCTAAAGTATTTCCAACATTCACTAGATCTGCATTTTTGAAATGTGTACCATTATCTGATCTGATTTTTACAGGAAGATCATGACTTGGAATGTAACAATTGATTAAAAACTTTTAGGACCGTTTTGTCGTCTCCTCCTTTTTAAATTTTTTTTTATATGCCTCTGGTCAGCCGGTGAGTGCGGCACACCAACCAGTAAATTTCTGAAACCTTTTACCGGTTCGAGCATGTTGATGCAACCAATTATAATCTCATGACCTGGCGTCATCACGGTCGGAAATTTTCCTTGTTCACGCGACCTCCTCGTCTGGTGAGCATCACGTAATGTACGCACGGCGCATTCGTGCACAAATGTTCTGATCAGAGAATCTAAATGTGTGTGTGCCACCAGCGGACGACAATTCTCTTCCTCTGGTGCGCACCCACATGCGCGAGTCCTGGTGGGTCCTCAAAATCTTCTTCGCTTCCATCTTCCGGATGAATCCACAATCCATCCTGCCCCACTTCAGCTCCATGGTCCGGTTCCCAGTGGCTCTCTTCAGGATCCGCCCCTGTCTTCTGGTGTTACGACCACATTTTAGTTCCAATTGATGTATCCGGATGTTCTTGCTTTCAAATCAGCTTGACAGTTTACTCCTGATGTTTAGGAAGTGTCTGTGTGTTGGTAATGTTAAGGCTGTGATACCATTTCCCACGTCTGCTTCATGCGTCATTTGTTTCCCTTTGCTGTCCAAAACCCTCTCTTGTCCACTGAACGAGTTCAATGTGTGTTGCACCCAAAGTCAACACAGAGCCATGCCTGTGCCCTCTGTGCTGACTGTGTTCCCCTTGAAGAGTCGCACCTACCCGCGTGTCAAAACTCTGATCTGTCTGAAGCACTGCCAAACCAGCACTGAGCCGCCTTTCCTGTCCACGGAAACCACTTTCCTCACCGACCACCACGTGCGCCTCCTGTATTTGATCATCCTGCAAATTTGTTCTCACCTTGTCATCAACCTGTGCTCTCCTCACCTTTGAAAACATGTTCCTACTTTATTGATCAATCAAAAAGGCGTTCAATTCAAGATCAACTGGACTTTATTTGTAACAGAAGACGTTTCACTTCTCATCCGAAAAGCTTTATCAATTCAATGGAATTGAGTATGTTGAATTGATAAAGCTTTTCGGATGAGAAGCGAAACGTCTTCTGTTACAAATAAAGTCCAGTTGATCTTGAATTGAACGCCTTTTTGATTTATCATGTCCTGGACGACTGAGTATCTTCACCAGCATACTTTATTGATCCTGTCTGAACTGATTAATGAGTCACTTTATGCAGCTTAGTTTTGATCTGGAATTTCAACTCGCACCAATGCCCATCCGTTGTACCCCACCAGACTCCTGGAAATGCATTCCCTCGAGGAGAAATGCCATTAAGTATTTAACATTTAAAGCCTAATACGAATAATTGTGGTGACACCAATTTTTCCTGTGAAAATATTCATACATCTCATTCTGCTTTTAGGTCTCGTGATGAGAGCCTTATTATTTCGTTTCAGAGCCTTCTGGAACTGGGAGAACTAGACAAACAGAGCCCACAAATCAGTGTTAACCTAATAATTGTGAGACATGCGGGGACATGTCCTACCTGCCCGTATGTGTATCATTAAACAATGCACTTCACGTTTGGATCCTGAGACTGAGGCGCACGTCCGATTCAACCCGATCGAATGGTAGGCCGACACCTTCACTGGTCGCTGGAATGGGTGACTCCAGACAGCTATTTCACGTGCTCTTGCTCTGTTCGTGTGAACTCGTTCATTGTTCAACCTTTGTCAGCTTCAGTGATCAGCAACCTCGTTCTGGTAATCGTGCAGGGTGCCCCAAACCCTGACTTCACTTGATTTCACTTTGTGTTTGCTGATGGTTACAGTTCTTTTGTCAAAGTCTCTGCCTTGGAAATGTGGCGGAGGAAGTTCATGGACATGCTCTTGTTTGAATGACAGTCCTTTACTTGTGCCCCTTTAACTGTCTTTGTCTTGTTTTTGTTCATGGGCTGTCAGCTGTCGCTCGCGGAGTCACAATGAACCGTGTCGGTGTCAACTTTATGCATTCAAGCTTAATTGAACCATAACCGATAACCCCAATCCCCTGACACCAAACGTAGGTGTATCCTGTATTTTGGTTGAACCCTAGCTCATGGCAAATTACATTATGTGTTCGGTAATGTAATAAAACACGTACGGGTCATCATTATGTAGGATAATAATGCTAATTTGGCAGACCTGGGGCCACCAAATTGTAAAGGAATATAGATGAATACGTCAGTTTGCTGACTTACCTATATTTTAGGTACGCAGGTCTGAGCAGGTCTCATCTGCACAAACCTTTCACCAATTCGCGAGTTCACCCTTTTTCCGGTATTAAATTGTTTTACTATGATTAGCCAGAAATGTAATTTCACGAGAGACTTCAACTTATGTTGGTCTACCAGAAAATAGACCTTTTATTGAAACTATCACAAAAATACATTAAACATTTGTATCGATATTAGCTCTGATTCTAAACTACTTTGACAAGAATTCAAATTAAAACAAACAGACAGTTAGAAGTTAACTGTTGTTGGCACATTACTAAAGTTTTACTGGTTTAAGAGAAAGAAAAAGGAGGAGGAAGAATAATGAAAGATAAGTTAACGGAAGTTAATTATTTTGAAATGTACAGGGTGGCAACCTTCCCCGAACAGGTCCGGCTGTACTTCCGACACGTGCAGCATACAAACAAAGCCTCTTTACCTGGTGACGATACGTCCCCGGAAGATAAGGGCTGAGAAGTTTGTGGACACTAACGGACTGTGTGGTCCAGCTCACGTCCAGTCGACTTCGTGCGTGTAGCTGATTCAGACGCAGAGAGCACGCTTTCACCGGCAGGAACAGGTCCCAATCGCACTGACTTATTTTCAAAATAAAACTTCAGAAAACAAATTCTTTCAGAGATGAGTGTTTTGAGATACAGTAGGCTTTACTGTGACTCCAGCTGAGACGTGGGTCTAGTTGACACAATGACCAGACGTTTCCAGCTTTTTCCAGAGGAGAAAAAACAAGTTGTTAGTTAGTACTCCCCATCACACTAAAGTCAAAACGGAAGTAAGACTTTATATGGAGGGTGGAGTTTGCCACCTCCTGAATGGCTTATTGGTTGGTTTAACAAAATAACGGATGGATTTTTCATCTCATAGGCAGAAGGTCTCTGAAGGATGACAGGAAAACTGTTTACATAAACGACCAGATGGACTGGCCTGTTGATAGCTTTGTCTAGCACGAAGACAAAACAGAAAAGGAAGTAACAGTTTTTCCCTGACCCATGTCTTTAGATTCAGAGCACACTTTGTATTGAAGCATAAACCAGCAGGTCAACTCATGCAAGTAACAGATCATCATTGAATGACAAAAGTATACTGTTGATCAATTCTGAATTCACACACATTAAAAAGAAAGTTCAATCTGATTAATTGGTGTCCATTAATTCAAAATAATTGTAACAAAAATTAGTGTCCACTTGTCTCCTTGAGATGTTCAAGAAAGTGTAACACTTAGAGTTTCAAAGAGATGCGGAGAGGTGTACTTGAAGGTCAAGCCTAAAATATCAGAGATGAGGTGTATCACTACAGTAACAAAGAGGTCTGCCTGTCTCATGCTCCCCCTCCACCAACTGTGTGCTGTCAGGCTGTGGAAGAAAAAAGAAAATAGTCTAAATAATAACGCCAATATATTACTAGACCAAAATTCAAAAGCTATATCTGTCCGGTCTCTTTCGGCATTTGTCTCCAACAAAACACATCTCGGTGGATCTGGCCTGTACAACGGTTCAATTTTTTTTTTTTACATCTAATTTAAAGTCAACTTAACCTAAACCCAAAGCTGTCCCACATCCCTCTCAGCAACAACGTCTCCTGCCTTCCAGAACTCTCGTGTTCGTCTAATTGATGAATTGTCAATCTCTTAAAATTTCCAAAATAAGCCTTTTGCTCTGTGGCTGATCTCTAAATAAATGTTTTACCTCACCTTCCTGACCGTCCCTCTGACACTTCCACATCCCCTCTGTGCCCCCCTCTCTTTTGGGGCCCTATCCTACATTCTCCCCCAGCAACACCTCATGTTCTCCGTCTCTTACCTCCTGCCTTCTGTCTCTACGTCCTGATTCCTGTCCTCGTCCCAACTTCCTTGTGCTCCTCTCTGTCTCAACTTCCTGTTTGCTCTCTTCTGCGTCAAATTCCTCCTCACTTTCTTGTTCACCTATCTCCCTCTCAGTCTCCAGCTCCATCCACATCATTCCCAATATGAATATTTTTCATATTATTCCACATTCCTGGCCGTTACTCTGTCACCTACAAGTCCTTTCTGTCACTTCACCCCTGCCCTTCATCTCAACATCCCCACATGTCCTCTGTCTATACTTACTGTTTCCTTTATTCTGTCTCTCAACTTTCTGTTTACTGTCTTTTGACACAACATCTCATCACCCTTCTCAACATTCTCAACTCCCCCTCAGTCCCTGCAACTTGCTTCAACCTCCTGTAGGTGGCGACGTCTGACTGCTCTTTTTCCACCACCTACTGCTTTGAATCTTTTAAAAGTGAACTGTTCTCTGTGTTTCCTAATTCCTGTACACTTTCCGTAATTAAAAATAATTGTTCATGTATTTCAACTTGTCTTAACTGTTCATTATATTTCTTAATTAACTGTTGATAGTTCGCAAATGTTTTACAATTAGCCAGTTCTGTTCCAATTTCATTGAGCTGTTGTTTGTGTTGTTTAGCTCTGGTCAGGACTAAATGAGCTAAATTTTCTGTTGATTCGTCTGCTTCCTTAACAATTTGTGATAATAGTCTCTCCCATTTGTTACACCTCGCCGTGTTTACGGTTTGTAAAAATCTGATTTCCGCTTGGATTCTAAGCAATAGTTCACGAATGGTTCCTTGTTCCTGGTCCTTTTTATCCTGCATGTGTGCCATATCTGCCTCCAAGCAAACTCATTCACCCAAAATGTTTTATTCCACAAACACTCACAGATGAGTTGTGTCAGAAAACATAGGGACAAGCCTGAGGAAAAACCACTGTGATCAGACTTGCCCTGTCTTGTCTCCTGCCTTGTTAGACAACACCGCCACCTGGCGTCCAAGCAAAATATGGCAGCACCATTCACCACTGAAAAGAAGGAAAACTTCACACTCTCTGAGTCGACACAAACAATTAATGACAATTAAAAACACCGAAAATGGGTATATATACAAAGATTCCCCCTTTGACATTAATTAAACACGAAAAAACAAAAGAAACGATAACATAAGCATGCAAAATGGCCAAAACTCAAAATCCAATCAGCACCGCCGTATCCAAAGAACAGGCGGGCTCCCCCCTCTGACCACAACGGGTCACGCCTCCAGTGCGAATTCCACCACGGCGAGTAGCAAGTTCGCCGCAGGGCACACCCGGCAGACGTTCCTACCACGTGACCGCGATGTATTCCCGAGATACACCGTTGCACGGAGGTCCACTCACCCCAGCGGCTTCCAGTCAATCCCGCGAAAGACAGGGCAACAGTACGCTCGACAACCAAAAACAAGCGGCACGGAGCGTCCACTCACACAGTGACGTCACAGGAAGCCGGGAACTTCCCTAACGTGGTACGTGCAAACAGAACGTCTCCGCGAGTCCAGATACCCTGATTGAAGCGAGCTTACCCGGAAACTAACAACAAACACGGGCCGACGAGCGAACGCCTCCCCCCTCCGGTAACGGGCGGACGGAAACCGTCCGAACCAAACCAACGTCAGCGAAACCCACGACCCAATCGAAGACGTTTGACCCCCCAAAAAATAAGTAAATGAAACACGAACAACCCACGACGACACACACACGAAGGAAAAACCACGAGCACACGCCCAACCCACGAGCACGCGGCTCGGCCCGAGACCGAGCGGCGGGGACCGTCCCGCACACATACAAGCGTCTGTTCAAACTGAAACCTGTGTCGTCAGACCAAACCAAACGTGTACAATTAACTTTAACTTTAACCTGAAGAACCAGACTTCATCACGAGACTGGACTCCGCCTGTGCGCAGTTGAATTTGGGACGGTGGCCGAATCGTCGGTTTTGTGTAATACACGGTCGACTCACCTGATGTTGGCGTGTCAGAGCTCCACTGCAGCACAGCTGAAGAGCAGTCCACGTCGTCCCCTCCAAATCAGAGAAAGAGACAAGGCCAGACGTCGAGGGTCACCATTCTGAAGGGGTTTTTCAACGGTGTTCAATGACCAAAGTCTCTCTTGTAAAATTATAAAGATTTATTGAACAGACACAGGTTTACAGGTTAACAGAGGTACAGCATGAATAAAACAATTCTTTGTGCACAGAGAATTTTTGAGCATTACACAGACCTGTCCGCGGCGAGGTTCTCAAAGAATGCTGCTCAAATCTGTGTAGTTTGGGGATATCACGATGCAGTTTGTGTCTCTCCTGGCCTCTGATTGGCTTAGGGCACGATAAGAGACCTGGTGCATCTCTTGTTTGTCAGTTATACGACCTTAGAGATGGCTGGTGAGAAGTCTACTGAAAGTCAGCTCTTTTGTTCTGCATGTTTGCTCAGTAAGAAAGTATCAGAACAGCTCTAATCTATGTGTGTAGTGTATGATCTTTAATGTAAATTAATGTCCAGTTACACTAATTGGTCACTTAGTGGTCTATTAGTAAGTGTGTTTTATAAGTACTCAGCATTACTGTATATTTAGTTTTAATCATCTATGTGTCCTGCCCTTCCCCCTAAGGCCTGTGTAGAGCAGAGCAGGCGCAAAGTGCATCCATCCCCTGAACATGTTAACCTTCTATTTGTTGGATCTAAAAGTGTGTCTTATAATGTTGTCTAAGCTACTTTAAGGCACATAAGACATGATTGCATAAACATTTGTAAAACAGCTGTGAATACCTTGATTATAGAGCACTTGTGTATTAATTATATAACAGTTGTGTATTAGTTTCAATCAGATTAACATATAGAACTGTGTATTACCCTTCAGTCGGCATAGCAGTGAAAAGAAATGTTGAACTGATTAATAATTTGACCTAAAGGCAGCATGTAAAGGGAAAACAGCAGGGGCCCCAGAACTGGCCCTTGAGGGACACCACAGGAAACACCGACTGTCTGGGAAGTGGCATTGCCAAGACTAACACATTCCAGCCTATCGGAGAGGAAAGATTTGAACCAGTCCAGGACAGTGTCACAGAGACCGACCTCCACATGAAGACGGTGGAGGAGGATATTATGGTCCACAGTGTCGAAAGCTGCAGTGAGGTCAAGGAGGACAAGGATGGAGGGAGAACCAGTGTCAGCAGCCATGAGGACATCATTTGTAACTCTCAGTAATGCAGTCTCAGTACTGTGAGCTACTCTGAATCCAGACTGGAACTTCTCATACAGAGAGTGTTGCTGTAGGTGGTCCTGCAGCTGAGCAGCAACTGCTTTTTCCAGCACTTTAGACAGAAACGGGAGGTGGGAAATTGGGCGGTAATTAGAAAAAATGTCGGGATCCAAATTAGATTTTTTCAGAAGAGGCCTAATGATGGCAGTTTTTAGAGGCAGTGGAACATGACCAGATTGTAGAGACTGATTTATTATTTGTGTGATTAATGGGCTAATTGCAGAGTGATTGGATTTTATGAGAGATGAGGGGAAGGGATCCAGGGCGCAGGATGAAGGCTTCATTTTCTTGATGATGGACTCCACCTCACTCTGAACAACCTCATCAAAGCTGCTCAGGGACCCAGGATGCAGACGGGTAGATGGTAAACGAAGATCAGGGAGGTTGTGGAGCTGAGATCTGATAGTGTCAATTTTGTTTTTAAATGATGAAAGGAACAGGTCGCATTTTTGAACACATTCCTCAGGAGTTTGTTTAATGGGATCAAGCAGATGAGTTATTGTGGAGAAGAGCTGTTTAGAGTTACCAGGGCAGGTGTTGATGATGTTGGAGTAATACTTGGAGCGTGCTTCTTTTAGAGAATAGGCGTATGCTTTCTGATCTTTGTATGCCTGCTTATGTACAGAGAGACCAGATGATTTTACACGTCTCTCAATAGCACGGCCAGTTGCCTTCATCCTGCGCAGCTTATCAGTGTACCAGGGGGCTGAACGGGAGAAAGACACCAGCCTTGTCTTCAAGGGAGCATGTAGGTCCAGAAGCTCTTGGAGAGATCGGTTGTAGTAATCAATGGAGTCATTGGCAGATGAATGATTTACAGCGGTCAGGGCGTGAAGATCAGCGGACAGAACATCAAGGGAAATGTTTTTAAAGTCCCAGAACTGGATAGGTCGTTTTGGGTTTGAAGCAGGCGAAGTTGAATGCACTTCCAAAGAGATGGCACTGTGGTCCGAGACACCCAGGTCATATACAGATAAGTTATTGATGAGTACAGTGTCTGTAATCACCTAATCCAGAGTGTGCCCCCTGTTGTGCGTAAGGGCGTCCACATGTTGGGTGAGATTAAGAGAGTCCAGAAGATACTTAAAATCTGTTGCCAGCGGGGAAGAGGAATTGTCCATGTGGATATTTAAATCTCCAAGAAAAATAGTTTTCACAGGGGAGGTGCAGAAAAAGGTGAGGAGGTCATGCATCTCTGAGTTAAATGAAACATGCGGTTTGGGAGGTCTATAAATCAATATAACGTTCATCAGGAGTGGTGCTTTGAGGTTGAAGGCCAAACTTTCAAAAGAGGAAAAGTCCTGAGAAGCCAGATGTGTCAATTTTAAATTATTGCGGTAGATTACAGCCAGACCACCACTGCGGCCAGTGCTACGGGCTCTCTGCAGATAACTGTATCCAGAGGGACAGGCCTCATTTAGAGAACTGTACGCATCTGGTTGATGCCACATTTCTGTAAGACATATGAGGTCCAAGTTCTTCTCCAGAATGTGATCATGAATTAAACATGATTTGTTGGATAGTGACTGCACATTGAAAAGTTCTAATTTAATACCAGTTGGTGTAGAAGCCTTTTGAACCGGTTTCAGCAGACTGAAGTCCACTCCATGTTTTCCTTGCCACTTCGTGCGCTGTGGACTACAAGTGACTACAGACGCAGTGTTCTGATGACGTCGTCAAGGTGCGACACGTCTTTTGGATGAGACACACGCGATGGACCCAGCCTGCGGCTGCCCAGAGTAGATGGATATCTTCCGAGAGCTTCTGTGGATATAACGAGGTCTACGCAGAAGTCCCATTTGTTTTATGGTAGAAACAGAAGGAGGAATGGAGCAGTTATTAAGTCCAAGCAGCTGCGAAGCGGAATATGTCAACATCGCGCCAGCCAAGCCGGGGGAAGCTAGCACAGAGCTATCTGCTAACAGCAGACCCACGGCTCCGAAAGAAGTAACCAAGAAGCAGAGAGATGTAACTTGGTTGAGCATATCGTGAAGAGGAGCATGAGTGAAACAATAATTGCAGCTACGTAGTTCTTGAAGCAAGTTCGTGCTGGAGTTTGACAGGAGGTAGACAGCCCAAATTCCGGTTAGGAAGTGCTAGCCAAGCTGTCCGTAAAGTCCTTATTAAAAAACCACTGAACAAAATAAGTCCAGATAAATGTCCAAAAAATGTCCAAAAAATAGCAACAGTAAAATAACTATTTAGCGTGGAGAAGCGGCGACATCACGCCAGCGTCCTCTCCANCCACTCCACGTTTTCCTTGCCACTTCGTGCGCTGTGGACTACAAGTGACTACAGACGCAGCGTTCTGATGACGTCGTCGAGGTGCGACATGTCTTTTGGATGAGACACATGCAATGGACCCAGCCTGCGGCTGCCCAGAGTAGATGGATATCTTCCGAGAGCTTCTGTGGATATAACGAGGTCTACGCAGAAGTCCCAGTTGTTTTATGGTGGAAACAGAAGGAGGAATGGAGCAGTTGTTAAGTCCAAGCAGCTGCGAAGCGGAATATGTCAACATCGTGCCAGCCAAGCCGGGGGAAGCTAGCACAGAGCTAGCTGCTAACAGCAGACCCACGGCTCCGAAAGAAGTAACCAAGAAGCAGAGAGATGTAACTTGGTTGAGCATATCGTGAAGAGGAGCACAGGAGAAAATCCAGGACAGTCCAGATGACACAGGAGGTTGACAGGCAGTAGGTGAGTGGAACAATAATTGCAGCTACGTAGTTCTTGAAGCAAGTTCGTGCTGGAGTTTGACAGGAGGTAGACAGCCCAAATTCCGGTTAGGAAGTGCTAGCCAAGCTGTCCGTAAAGTCCTTATTAAAAAACCACTGAACAAAATAAGTCCAGATAAATGTCCAAAAAATGTCCAAAAAATAGCAACAGTAAAATAACTATTTAGCGTGGAGAAGCGGCGACATCACGCCAGCGTCCTCTCCAGCTGCGTCCTCTCTGGAATAGGTCACAATCTAGTCTCCCAGTGGTGGGGATAAAACAACTGGGGGTTGTTTCTATGTCAGGCTGGACCCCAGGCAGGTTGGACCCCAGGCAGGCTGGACCCCAGCCTGCCGGTCAGGAGGTCTGGACCCGGTACTGCCTCCACACTCTGAGGCCAAATCCATGAGCAGCCGAGCGCCATCTCTAGGAGTCCTGGAGCAGACACCGTCTTCAATCTTCAATGCCCCCCCCCCCAGCACCCAAGGGTCTCACACCACTCTGCTCCACATCCTCGTCAAAATAATTGGCAGGTCAGCGAGAGCCTGCAGTCTGGAGGTCCCTGAAGGTCTGACTCAGGCCACGTCGTCCCTGTTGGCAAGAATAATAATAATAATAATAACTTTTATTTATAACGCACTTTACATCAAACAGATCTCAAAGTGCTACAATGAAAAATAAAATCAAGATAAAAATCAACCATAAATGCAACAAAGAAGAGGAACAACCAAGAGGATGGAGCCTCACAGATGATTGCATCAAAAACTTAAAATTCACAAAATGCAGATAAAATACTCAAAAAACTGGGTGCAATAAAAAACAAAAGCACAATTAATTATTTAAAAAACTGGATAAAAAGAAAGGTTTTAAGACCTTTTTTAAAACATGTCACGGTCTGTGGGGCCCTCAGATATGAGGGCAGGGCGTTCCACAGCCGAGGGGCAGCGCAGGAGAAAGCCCGGTCTCCCATTGTGCGAGACCGAGACCTGGGAGTGAGAAGAAGATGGGTGTTGGAAGAGCGGAGAGTGCGGGAAGGACAGTGAGGAGTGAGAAGTTCTTTTAAATAAGATGGTGCATTACCGTACAAGCACTGGAAGGTGAGTAGATAAATTTTGTAGGTGATCCGGGCAGAAACAGGAAGCCAGTGTAGTGAACGCAGTACAGGAGTGATGTGCTCATACTTACGCACTCTCATCAGGATCCTGGCAGCGCTGTTTTGGACATACTGTAGCTTTTGTATGTTCTTGCCAGGAATCCCGAAGAGAAGTGCATTGCAGTAATCCAGTCTGGAGGAGACAAAGGCATGGACGAGCTTTTCTGCATCAGTGAAGGACAGTGTAGACCGAAGTTTTGCAGTATTTGGGAAGGTTTGCCGCCCAACACAGCGGATAACCGGACCCAGTCTGGCCTTGTTTCCCGGCCGTGTCCGCCCTACTTCAAGGGCAGCCAACGACCCCATGAAGCTGAGGGCTCCTGTCTCCTCATACATGCCCATCACCAAGGTACAGGGGCTCACAGACCAGGTTTTCCCCACCGCCGACAGGATGGGCTCTAGGCGGTCTTCGGAGTGAGAGCGGCGAAGCACGTCGGCAGATGAATCACTCCAGCAACCGTCAGTGACCAGCTCACCGCAAAGCTGACGGACAAGATCCACCAGTGTTCGTCCCAGGTGGGTGCAGCCACAAACAACATTGCACTGCTAGCACTCAGCATTGCGAGGGAGACAAAAGAACCGTCCTCAACAGATCCGGACAAGATCGGCACAGCAGCTGACACAATAACAAACCTCTGTGCAGCGCTCGCGACGTGCTCCGCCCGCATCTCGTTCTGGGCAATGCTGCTACAGAGACAAATGTGGCTGAAATTGTCCCCATCAACCCCGAAGTACGTAAAGACAGAGATGTTTGAGGGTCCTGTGTCCCCAGAGGGACTTTTCAACCCCCATTTCAAGTCGGTGTTCAACCAGCCGCAGTCATTATCAGAAGCCCTCGAGCAGGTGCGTAAGCACGTCGTCCTCCCTCGAGGGGACCCCCGTGCTGCCCGGACACCTGTTTGCTGGCGGGATCAAAGCAGGTCTTACCGCCAGCAACAGAGACGAACAACAGCCGTTGCAACTTTTGTCGCACCTCTTCCGCCAGCCCCATCTAGGGGACACACGTCCCAGGCAATGTTCCCTCTAATTTTTCACATGTCTGGGCATACACACAAGCTTTCTGAGCACACTGAGGACCACTATGAGCAACATCAGGAATGCGCACTATGGCCACACACCTGTTATAAATCTGGGCTCATAGAAAGTTACATGGCTTATTAAAAGAATCGGATTACAGCAGCAACTTCCATGAGTTTGCTTTTAATATAAGTGATTTGCCCCACTTAAAATGAAAAAAACAAAAACATTGCTGTTCATGAGAAGCATAGTATGTTATAGGATACATGACCAAGAACTGATGAGACAGGATCAAAATGACCAGGATGATGGATCAACAGGTGATGCAATCAAGGAACAGAGATGAAAAACCTGAGGGAACAATTAGAACACAAAAAATTACATAAGCAGGATAGAAGAACTTCCGACAAGAAGATTTACGCAGTCCTGTGAAGAAAAATGTTAATGAAAATAAATATTTACATATTTTTTACAAAAGATCAGATGAAGGAAATTGGCATGAAGAATAACTTCCCAGTTCCATCTGATAGTTTAATACGGTAAGTTTTTTTGTTACTGTTCTACAGTTTATTAATGCTTTCTCATCTCAACTTGACCCATGATTACCATACACTAAACTAATAACATAAAACTAATGTAAATTAACAGTCCTGCAGTAAATACCGGTACCAACTTTGTGAAGGTTATGGAGTTAAAGTAATTTTATTCAAACATCTTGATTAAGATCTAAAAAAGCTAAATATGGTCCTCTGGACATTCAAAAAACAAAACAAAGCAAAAAACTAGAAATGTTTCGTCTTTCGTCCGAAAGACTTCCTCAGTCTGAGAAGCTGTATTCAGCTCAGTCTTATAAATAGCACCCTCCCACAGTGGATCAACTAGTTGGCTGATGACAGCCGAAACCAGCTGCTCACATGATCAAGGAGGACCATCAGCCTGACGATGGATCGTTAACACCCTGATGGTTGTTTGCTATTCACAGAGGGCTGAGTGATACTAGCAATAACAGCATTGTAAGTGGGGGACAGTTGAACCCGGAGGCCTCCACCTCTGTTTAATGATGGACGGTTTCTTTTCACAAAGATGGCCTCCTTTACTCCTCTCTCAAACCATCGTTCCTCTCTATCAAGGATGTGAACATCTTCATCCCTGAAAGAGTGACCGCTGGCCTGGAGATGAGTGTAGACTGCAGAGTCCTGACCTGATGATGTTGATCTTCTGTGCTGGGCCATCCTTTTGGCCAGTGGCTGTTTAGTTTCCCCGATGTAAGACTGATCACAGCCCTCCTGACACTGAACAGCATACACAATATTACTCTGTGCCGGGGGACTGGATCTTTGGGATGAACCAGTCTTTGCCATAATGTATTTTGGGGTTTAAAAGCCACTGGGACGTTGTGTTTAGAAAATAAACGTCTCAATGTCTCTGAAACTCCCGCAACATACGGAATGACCACTGGTCTAGGTCTGGGTTCCTTCTTTTCAGCTGATGGCTGGCTAGAGTCCTGTTTGGGTTTCTTCTCTGCTTTCAGGAAGGCCCAGTTAGGATTAGGGCTGGGCCATATCATATTGTTACCGGTAATACCGGTATAAAAAGCTTGCCCGGGCAAAAAACTTATATCATGATATGCTAATTTCATGATGTAATACGTCAGGGTGCCCCGCCCCTTAACACCCGAGCACTTTAAACAACTGCGCACCTCCCCTCCAACAGTCTGTAGTGGTGTAAAACGCTAATTAGTTACTGCTAAAATGTTAAAAACAACGCACGCGTCTCAGCTTCTCTCCCTCCTGCTCTGCAGGCACAGACAGCTGTCCCCCCCTCCCCCGCCCCGCTCTGCTCCGCTCCGAGCAGCCGCGGTGCAGCGTGTCCACCTCTGTAAACTGTTAAACACGTGCGGCTCCACTCACTCCATCAGACACAGTTCAGTTAAAAAAATGAATCAGAGGAATCACACGTTCTTGCATGAACAGATGAAGCTGAAACATGAACAAGTTTCACGTCAGCTGATCAACTTGTAGAAGTTACAGCTCATTTAAAGGCAACATATAATTTGTTGTATGTTTCATTTATGCTCAAAAAATCTTAAGCTTAATTTTATTTAGGCTAGTTGTTTTAGGAAACTACACCTGCACTTTAAAAATGATCTGTTATTTAGATTGAAAAGTCTGCACAAAATATAGATTAAAAAAAAACACCACAAAAACTAAAGTGCAGGTGTAGTTTTACTTGGAGACTAAATACTTTACTAAATAAAGTAATTTCAGTAAAAGCCCTTGTTGTTTTTTAAAATTTTATATAATACTGCAAAGCAACATGCTAAGTTAATTTTGTCAAATAAATACATTTTATTTATATATATATTTTTGGTTATATCACAAAATTTATCGTTATCGTGATATACTCTGAAATATCACAATATAATTTTTGAGCCATATCGTCCACCCCTAGTTAGGATATCCACATTTCTCTAGAGCCTGTTTTGTGTGTGATTTCTCCTTCTGTCTGGCGCCTGAGTTAAGCCCCCAGTATAGCTGTGCGTTATCCCACACGCCGCTGGACTCGCGTGTGCTGCACGCCGTCAGTTCATATTATAGCTCTGTGCAAGCGCGGCTCTCTGGAGAGGGTTCCAGCTGCAGCAGCAGGGCGGAGCTTTTACCTCCGGGACAAATTGAGGTCGCTGATTGGTAATTTGTCCGGTGCAAGGCAGTTTTATCAACGCGCGCGCGTAGGCGGTCGTAAAATTTGAGCTTGGCGCGTTCGCGCTCGCGTTCAAAGGCTTTTGCCGCGGCGCTCTCGCAGCGTGCAGCGGCGCTGGGCATAACGCACAGCTATACTGGGGGCCTTAGTGGGGACGCTGTTTGCTCTGTGGTACAGAGTCCTGATGACTCCTAACTTGTGTTCCAGAGGGTGATGGGAGTCAAACTGTAAATACTGGTCTGTGTGGGTGGGTTTGCGGTACACCTCAGTTTGCAAATTTCCTCTATCAGAAACTGAGACCTCACAGTCCAAGAAAGCCAACCTGCCATTTTTTTACATCTTCTTCATTGTTCTAGAGAGGAACAATGGTTTGAGAGAGGAGTAAAGGAGGCCATCTTTGTAAAAAGAAACCGTCCATCATTAAACAGAGGTGGAGGCCTCCGGGTTCAACTGTCCCCCACTTACAATGCTGTTATTGCTAGTATCACTCAGCCCTCTGTGAATAGCAAACAACCATCAGGGTGTTAACGATCCATCGTCAGGCTGATGGTCCTCCTTGATCATGTGAGCAGCTGGTTTCGGCTGTCATCAGCCAACTGGTTGATCCACTGTGGGAGGGTGCTATTTATAAGACTGAGCTGAATACAGCTTCTCAGACTGAGGAAGTCTTTCGGACGAAAGACGAAACGTTTCTACAGTTTTTTGCTTTGTTTTGTTTTTTGAATGTCCAGAGGACCAGACTTAGCTTTTTTTTAGATTTTTCTACCTGGATTATTGAGCATGCATCAGGGTATCTTGATTAAGATATTATTGTTTGAGAAGACATAAAATGAGTTATTTTACCTTTGTGACACTTTGTTTTCAGCAGTTCACTGAAGTAATTATCCTATGGTTTACCTGGAAAACATAAAAAATTACTCATCTCTACAATCACATTTTTCTTTAATGATGTCACAATTTATGCTACAATCTTTGACAAAGTAGCTATAACTTTAATTTAACCACGTCAATCTCTCAGAAAAAAAGCTAAATTTCTAGTTGAGAGTTCAGTAACTGGAATTACCATTAAAAAAACTTTCAAAATTTAAGCTGTAATGAATATTTTAAAACGCTGAATTAGACAGAAATAGACCCATTTAAACCAGTCATGATGGCAGAGCTGCGGTTAAAACACAACTAGTAACATGTTTAATTAATAACTGGCGACATGAAGTTTTAATGTTGATAAACTGGTACAGAACAATCAGCTAACGCTTCATAATGGCAAAAAAAATGTATTTTCATCAACTTACGGGAGAAAACACGTCTGAAATGTCATATAAGGACTGATATTTCAGCAGTTAAACAACACTTGTCACTGTGCTGTCTGTAAGGCAGGTTGTCATGGTAATGCAGAGGGAGTGATCTTTGTTATTCAGTCCTACTGCTCATGTTATGTTGTGTTTGTTCAGAGCTAGCATAAAGAAGAGTTCTGGTAAAAGCTGAACAAGTGTGTGGACATTCAGTTACTTTACATGGTGTCAGAAGTTGACGTTGGATACACGACTTCAGGAAAATGGCCAAGTTCAACCCACCGGAGAGTTTTCCATTTGACCGCCCGACAGAATGGGAAGATTGGAAGCTACGTTTCAAACGGTTGCGGTTGGCTACCAAACTGAACAAAGAGGATGGCGAGGTCCAGGTTAGTTCTCTAATATACGCCATGGGCCCGGAGGCTGAAAACATTTTTAAGGCTTTCACTTTTGAGGAGGAGGACGATAAAAATGAATTTGACGTTGTGTTAGGGAAATACGATGAGTACTTCTACCCCAAAAGGAACGTAATTCACGAGCGCGCATGTTTCCACCAGAGAGTGCAACGGCCCAGTGAGAACGTTGAAACGTTTATCAGATCCTTGTACGACCTATGTGAACATTGTGACTTTGGGACACACAGAGAGAAGCACATTAGAGACCGCATAGTAGTGGGCATTACGATAAACAGCTGTCACGTAAACTGCAGCTAGTCAACACTCACTTTAGCCCAAACTATTCAAGCTGTGCGCCAGTCCGAGGAGGTGTCCAGGCAGATGTTCCAGCAGAGTGAGGCGTGCGCAGCAGTACAGGAGATCGCACAAGCTAAATCATTCAGGGGACGTCCACAATGGAAAAACAAAAAGAAGGAAAGTGGGGATCGAACAATAGAACCAAAATGTGGAAGATGTGGCAAAATAAAGCATAAAGACCAAGATAAATGCCCAGCTAAGAGATCGGCCTGCAACAAATGCAAAAAGGTGGGTCACTGGGAAATAATGTGCCACAGTAGATCAATCAGGGAAGTGACAAACAGATCCAGTTTTACAAACACCATACTTCCGCGGAGCAGCCACAGACGCTAATAGAGAGAACGATCAATGGTCAGTACAAATTCTTATTGGTGCAACACCTGTTACCTTTAAAATTGACACAGGGGCAGATTTAAACATCATGGACAGAGAGACATTTAATACATTAGTCCCTGAACAAAAACTGATTCAGTCAAACATTCCTCCAATAAACAGCCCAGATGGTCAGCTCAACTGTATGGGGAAGTTTCAGGCCAGTACAAAATACAAGGAGAAGCACTACTTATTCCCAGTGTATGTGATCCATAGTCACACAGCTAACAGCCTGCTAGGCAGAGACACAGCATGTACAATGGGACTAGTTAAACACATCGAGGAAGTGCACAATACATTTGGTGACCATGGGACTCTTAAGACAGAGCCTGTAAAAATACAGCTAAAAGATAACACAGAGCCATACCCTGTACACGCAGCCCGCAGAGTTCCCCTACCTCTCATAGAGAAAGTAAGAGAGGAAATACAACGCATGGAGGAGAATGGTGTGATCAAAAAGGTGACAGAACCAACTGATTGGTGCGCAACTATGGCGCCAGTCCCAAGATGAAATGGCAAAGTACGCATCTGCGTTGATCTGAAAAGGCTAAACGAGGCAGAAAAGAGAGAGAGAGAGATGTTCTCCCAACCGCTGAAGAAATCACTGCAAAGCTATGCGGAGCCACCACGTTTACATCACTAGATGCTGCTTCAGGGTTTTGGCAAATCCCTCTTCATCCAACAAGCAGCAAGCTAACCACATTTATAACACCTTTTGGAAGATAAGCATTCAAACGTCTCCCTTTTGACATAACAATTGCCCTAGAAATCTTC
>JBBPBX010000106.1:148984-161941 GCA_038048925.1 Garcialebias charrua | reverse complement strand
TATATATATATATACAGTATATATGTAAAGGATGTACAATATTATCGGCATGGTTGCTGTATCGGCCAATATTAGTGTTAATGTTCAACATCGGACATCGGCCATTCCATTAAAATAACCCGCCGATATAAAAGGCACTGTCTTTACCTGCAGCGTGATGATGCAACGTGATGACGTTACAGCGGCAGCGCAATGCGCCGACGTCACATGCCCCCACCCGATCTCGTGGCGGAGAGGAAAATTCAAAATGTCGGCAGAGTAGACTTTTTATTTTTTGTTGGTGAGGATGTCAGATTTCAAAGATTTATGGACTACGTTGAGCCTCTCTACATTAATAGTAATAATAATAATATTAACTTTTATTTATAACGCACTTTACATCAAACAGATCTCAAAGTGCTACAATGAAAAATAAAATCAAGATAAAAATCAACCACAAATGCAACAAAGAAGAGGAACAACCAAGAGGATGGAGCCTCACAGATAATTGCATCAAAAACTTAAAATTCACAAAATGCAGATAAAATACTCAAAAAACTGGGTGCAATAAAAAACAAAAGCACAATTAATTATTTAAAAAACTGGATAAAAAGAAAGGTTTTAAGACCTTTTTTAAAACATGTCACGGTCTGTGGGGCCCTCAGATATGAGGGCAGGGCGTTCCACAGCCGAGGGGCAGCGCAGGAGAAAGCCCGGTCTCCCATTGTGCGAGACCGAGACCTGGGAGTGAGAAGAAGATGGGTGTTGGAAGAGCGGAGAGTGCGGGAAGGACAGTGAGGAGTGAGAAGTTCTTTTAAATAGGATGGTGCATTACCGTACAGGCACTGGAAGGTGAGCAGATAAATTTTGTACGTGATCCGGGCAGAAACAGGAAGCCAGTGTAGTGAACGCAGTACAGGAGTGATGTGTTCATACTTACGCACTCTCATCAGGACCCTGGCAGCGCTGTTTTGGACATACTGTAGTTTTTGTATGTTCTTGCCAGGAATCCCGAAGAGAAGTGCATTGCAGTAATCCAGTCTGGAGGAGACAAAGGCATGGACGAGCTTTTCTGCATCAGTGAGGGACAGTGTAGACCGAAGCTTTGCAATATTTCGAAGATGAAAAAAAGAAGTTTTACAGATATGCTTTATATGGCTTTCAAAGGTGAGTTGTGGATCAAAAATAACACCAAGATTGGTGACTGTATTGGAAAGAGAGATGTTCTGGACAGAAAAAGTGATACTGAGGATTTTTTGTTGTTGAATTTGATGTGATGTACCAATTTGAATTGCTTTTGTTTTTGAACTGTTAATGTGAAGGAAATTTTGCCGCATCCATGCCTTTATCTCATTGTCCGCAGTCTGAGATATTTTTCCGACGTAACGTTACCAGGGTTACAAGCCATCATTTCTGATGTCATTGAGAAGTTAATAGCCAATAGCATGACTTGTTGGGTGAGTTTAACCACAGACATTTGGACGTCATGTTAACCCTGTTAGCATGATTAGTCTTATGGCACAATGGATAGAAAAAATTTGAACTTAAAAAGGCATGTCCTTCATGCACAGAAGTGCAGAGGATCCTACATTGCAGCTAGGAACATGGAACAAGCCTCCAAAAGTGAGACAGCATTGCAGGTGACTGATGCTAATAAATAACATTTAACACTTTTCAGTTAATATAAGTCAAAGTGCTATGCATATCATATGGCTGTTACTGAATATATATCACCAGCTCTTACAGCTGTTGCCCAATTTTTGTAGCAAATACGCCTAAATAAGAGGGCTATGTTCTGACAAAGGATTGAATATAAAATATTGGTACCGGCATTGTTTTTTTTTCATTCATTCAACCTTTATTTAGGCAGGTTAATCCCACTGAGCCTCAATGACTCATTTACAAGAGAGACCTGGCTACAAACAAAGAATGATGACAACAGCAACAGTAGATTTTCCTTGGACAATCAACAATAGACAAACATAAGAGAGGCATACAGATTTTTTTTAAAACAAATTAAAACAAAGATATCAATGTATCAAAACAGAGTTTATAAGGTAGATGTAGAATATCAAAAACAGGAACATGTCTGCAGGTTTTTGCCAGGATTCCAACAGATTCTTAAAGCCATTTAGAGAGGTCAATGTCGAGATCTTCAGATCTTTTTGTAAGATATTCCTGGAACACGTGGTCGGTATCAAAGGCACAGTTTTATCCTGGTTTAGATCCTACCTGACTGACAGGAGTTTTTCTGTTCATTTAGGGAAATGTTCTTCATCTCCAGCTCCTTTGATCTGTGGAGTCCCTCAAGGGTCTATTTTAGGTCCACTGCTTTTTAATTTGTACATGTTGCCTTTGGGGTCCATTTTTAGAAAACACAACATTCCTTTTCACTGCTTTGCTGATGATACACAGTTATATCTTCCAATTGAGTCAGACAGGGTCACTCCACTGGATCCACTCCTGGACTGTCTGAATGACATTAAAATCTGGTTAAAACTTAATTTTCTAAATCTAAATGAAAATAAAACGGAAGCCATCAGCTTTGGCAAATGTAACACCCTAAATGTTCTTGGCCCCTTGGCTTCATACAGCCACTCCAATGTCAGGAATCTGGGAGTTATTTTTGATAGTGCTTTTAAGTTAGACAAACAGATAAATGCTGTAGTTAAATCCGGTTTCTTCCAGCTAAGACTCATTGCCAAGGTGAAGTCTTGTCTCTCTTTCAGAGACCTTGAAAAGGTGATTCACGCTTTTATTACTTCTCGCTTGGACTATTGTAATTCACTGTATGTTGGTTTAGACAAATCATCTTTGCATCGTTTACAATCTGTCCAGAACGCAGCAGCTCGTCTTTTAACTTCAACTAAAAAATATGAACACATAACCCCTGTCCTGGCATCCCTTCACTGGCTCCCTGTCTGCTATCGAATTGATTTTAAGATTTTATTGCTTGTTTTTAAAATCTTAAAAGGTCTGGCCCCATCATATTTATGTGATCTTATTAATATCTACACTCCTGTAAGGGCACTCCGGTCTACCAACCAGTTTCTCTTAGATGTCCCCAGATCCAAAATGAAATCCAGAGGTGATCGGGCTTTTGCGGTTGCTGCTCCAAAACTGTGGAACAGTTTACCTGAGAAAGTAAAGACCGCTCAGACTGTTGACACTTTTAAATCTTCACTTAAGACTCATCTCTTTTACTTGGCATTTGATCCTCGCAGAATGTGAGATCAAATTTTGAGCAGATTTTATTGTTGTTGCATTTACTGATAGCTTTATTATGTTTAGTGGCACTAGATGCATTTTACTCTGTTTTTATTTATTTTTTTAACTGTAAAGCACTTTGGTCGATTTCGGTTGTTTTTATGTGCTATATAAATAAAATTGACATTGACATTGAAGCATGAGCAGAGTAGAAGGCCCATTATTGATTATTGGCTAAATAAGTTTTAACATTTCGGAATACCGTATATACTGATATATATATATATATATATATATATATATATATACACACACACATATATACACATATATATACACATACATATATACATATATATATATATATATACACATACATAAATATACAGGTAGTCCTCGACTTACGACATTTCGGGGTTACGACACGCATGTCCCATTTAAAAAAGATAAAAAAATTAATTGATTTTGAAAATTTTTATTTTGAAAGCCGAGTAGTTCCTTCCAGTTTGGCAGAAGCAGTAGCTTGACAGCGGAAAAACACAGAAATACCCGCTCTGGACGGAGCTACATTGCAGAATCAGCAAAGCAGTTAACAGTACAGGCGGAGATTAAACGCTCTGGACAGAGGTTGACGGCGGTTTTACAACGGAATACGGCAGATGGACGGCAGATGGACCGAGCTGATGGCGGTTTTACATCGTAAACAAAAATTGGATGGACGGAGGTAGGCCACGTACAGCAAGCTACTGTAGTTAGCCAGCTAGCTCCCTTTATGTGAATGGAGCCTGCTAGGGAGGAGGGAGATGATTCAACTTGCTCTTTCGTCTTTAAACAGAGGTTGACGGTGTTTTTACAACGGAATACGGCAGATTGACAGCAGATGGACCGAGCCAGCTAGCTCCCTTTATGTGAATGGAGCCTGCTAGGGAGGAGGGAGATGATTCGACTTGCTCTTTCGTCTTTAAACAGAGGTTGACAGTGTTTTTACAACGGAATACGGCAGATGGACAGCAGATGGACCGAGCTGACGGCGGTTTTACATCATAAACAAATATTGGATGGACGGACGGAGGTAGGTGTTACGACCCGAAGGCACGTAGCACACAAGGACACCAGACACAGAAAGGATGTTAAAAAAACAATGTTTATTTTAGGCTCTCTGGAGTCTGTGTCCTAAAAAAAAAAGGTGATTAAAGAAAAATGTTGCACTTCTCAAAGCCAAGTTTCTTTAATACAAAAAAACCTCAAAGTCCAGCAGGACACTCACGGCTCTTGGTTTTCATCACTCAGCTCCTCACAGCAGCAGGTCACAATGGAAGGTTTCAGCTTCCCCTTCTTAACTTCACACAGCAGCAGGTCATCACAACAGCTTCCTCTTCTTCACACATGCAGCAGCAGGTCTTCACATCGGAAGGGTTTCGGCTTCCTCTTCATACGGCTCATCAAACGGCCTCCTCAAGTGGGTTAAACCACAACATCAAATGGCCACCTCAAATAGCTCCAAACGGCTCACAAACGGCCTCCTCAAATGGCTCCAAACGGCTCACAAACGGCCTCCTCATGTGGCTTCAACCACTGGCTTCATGGCTCCTCTTCACACTGCTGCTGCTGCTTTTGGTGCTGCTGCTGCTACAGACCTCTGTTCAGCTTCTGCTGCTGCTGCTTCATCATCAGGTCTGCTGTTTCTTCATCAGGCCTGATGCTCCTTCATCCCAGACTGCTGCAGCTGCTTGGATCAGCTGCTCATACATCAGCATTTGGTTCTGGGGCTGCTGGAACCTCTGATGCTGCAGCTCCTTCTTCTTGCTGCAACTCCTGCATCAGGTCTCCTTCTCCTGGATCAGGTCTGCTTGCTGCCACTCTCACTTGGAACTCCTCTGCTTGCTTGAACTCCTCTCTGCTGTGGCTTGGACCTAATATAGGGAGAGAGAGAGAGCAACTACCTCTACCTACAGCTAATGAGCACAAGCTGCAATCAATTAAGTCTCATACAGCCCCTAAACAGCTCATGCACAACCTCTAAAGAGCTCATGCCTCTGCTCAAAATATTTAAACAAAACCTCAAAACCTTTAAACAATTTTGTTCTCTTACTAAAATAAATTACATGCCTGGGGCATGTAACACCCCCCCACATAAGAATTTACATGGGAGATGCAGCCATACACCACCATGCTCATCACCCATGTAAATGAAACCAAAAAAATCTCATCTATACTCAACACTAACAACAAGCAAAAAAAAAAAAACACACATCACACACAACTAACAGTTGCCTTCAGAATACCTGAAACCCAAAAAGGCGTCGCCGGTCAGGTTGTACATCACAAGGCCTCCTTTTAGCTGCACACTCACCAACATTCAGTTTAGTGATGTCAGACAGAAGTTCAGGGTTTTTTCCAACAACCAGAGGGAAATTGTCCGCCTCTGTGTTATCAGTTCTATCACTTGACAGTAACATCATTGTTGCTGCACCAATACTGTCATCAGGCACCCTGCAGACAAAGCATTGAGAGTTAACACAATCACTGTCTACATGTTCAACAAATGGTTCCATCAGGTCAACTCTCACAGACAGCAAACTATCACTCTCTGCTGCTGATTCAGCTAAAAGTTCCACAACGTCCAGCATCACACTCACAACCTCCTGTGAACAGGAGGAAAAGGTAACCAGAGGAGCAGGATGGACAGTCAGGCTTGGCTCCTCTGAAACAATGTTCACATTGCTCACTGGGACGTCTTCTAATTCAGAAAAAAACAAAAAACAGTCACTCAGATCAATGTCATCATCATCATCATCATTATTTTTGCACTGCACGTCCACTAGTGGTGACACCTCTGGAGTGACCAACACCAAATCCACAGTCAAGTCATTCTTAAGTTTTTCACTTTTCTCAAGTTTTTCACTTTTCTCAAGTTCAGGCTTTACAAGTTTAGGGTTCTCGAGTTTAGGTTCATGGTTCTCAGCAACAAAAATACTAGAGCAAAGTCCCAACTCAGTTTCTCCAGAACTCAACAGTGGGCGAATCCTCACCTCACACAACGGGACATGTTCAACACCTAGCTCTAACTCTCTCTGATAAATCTTATTCATCTTATTTTGCAGTTCTAATTTTCGTTGCTTAAATTTAATCTCCATCTCTCTCAGAGCAGTTTGTTGCTCTAACTCTGCTTTCCTCACAACTGCTTCAGACTTAGCTTTTCTGGCATCAAATTCAGCTTTTCTGGCACCCAATTCCATTCGACGTATTTTTAACTCCAATTCCTTTAAACGAATCTCCGCATCGAACCCCATTGTTTCAGAAAAAAAACTGTGTTAAACAGCTCACCACCAGAAAGACCTACACGTAGACTACTTTAACGTCCGAGCAACCCCTGAACGTTCAAAAAGAGCCAGCTGACAGCGAACACACAATTCGCACCACAAAGTCAGCTCAAAAATGCAAAAAAACAGCTCCAAAAATAGCACATGAGACCAGCTCCCATTATAATTTACCAAAAAATGAGGGGGAGAAAAAAAAAATAGCTCATTAGTCAATTAGTCCAATCCCGGACGAGGGCCCATTATATGTTACGACCCGAAGGCACGTAGCACACAAGGACACCAGACACAGAAAGGATGTTAAAAAAACAATGTTTATTTTAGGCTCTCTGGAGTATGTGTCCTAAAAAAAAAGGTGATTAAAGAAAAATGTTGCACTTCTCAAAGCCAAGTTTCTTTAATACAAAAAAACCTCAAAGTCCAGCAGGACACTCACGGCTCTTGGTTTTCATCACTCAGCTCCTCACAGCAGCAGGTCACAATGGAAGGTTTCAGCTTCCCCTTCTTAACTTCACACAGCAGCAGGTCATCACAACAGCTTCCTCTTCTTCACACATGCAGCAGCAGGTCTTCACATCGGAAGGGTTTCGGCTTCCTCTTCATACGGCTCATCAAACGGCCTCCTCAAGTGGGTTAAACCACAACATCAAATGGCCACCTCAAATAGCTCCAAACGGCTCACAAACGGCCTCCTCAAATGGCTCCAAACGGCTCACAAACGGCCTCCTCATGTGGCTTCAACCACTGGCTTCATGGCTCCTCTTCACACTGCTGCTGCTGCTTTTGGTGCTGCTGCTGCTACAGACCTCTGTTCAGCTTCTGCTGCTGCTGCTTCATCATCAGGTCTGCTGTTTCTTCATCAGGCCTGATGCTCCTTCATCCCAGACTGCTGCAGCTGCTTGGATCAGCTGCTCATACATCAGCATTTGGTTCTGGGGCTGCTGGAACCTCTGATGCTGCAGCTCCTTCTTCTTGCTGCAACTCCTGCATCAGGTCTCCTTCTCCTGGATCAGGTCTGCTTGCTGCCACTCTCACTTGGAACTCCTCTGCTTGCTTGAACTCCTCTCTGCTGTGGCTTGGACCTAATATAGGGAGAGAGAGAGCAACTACCTCTACCTACAGCTAATGAGCACCAGCTGCAATCAATTAAGTCTCATACAGCCCCTAAACAGCTCATGCACAACCTCTAAAGAGCTCATGCCTCTGCTCAAAATATTTAAACAAAACCTCAAAACCTTTAAACAATTTTGTTCTCTTACTAAAATAAATTACATGCCTGGGGCATGTAACAGTAGGCCACGTACAGCAAGCTACTTTAGTTAGCCAGCTAGCTCCCTTTATGTGAATGGAGCCTGCTAGGTAGGAAGGAGACAATTCAACTTGCTCCTTCGTCTTTAAAAACTGTTAGGATAGGCTAAGTGCTTGGTAATTGTACAGTACTGTGCATGTTCTTTTTTATTATTTTTTTAAACATGTTCCAACTTACGTCGAAATTCGCTTTACGACGCCACGTAGGAATGGAACTCCGTCCTAAGTAGAGGACTAACTGTATTTTTCAAGTTATCAAACCCAAAATGTGTGTGTGTGTGTATGTATGTATATATATATATATATATATATATATATATATATATATATATATATATATATATATATATATATATATATATATATATATATATATATATATATATATATATATATATATATATATATATATATATATATATATATAATATATATATATATATATATATATATATATATATATATATATATATATATATATATATATATATATATATATATATATATATATATATATATATATATATATATATATATATATATATATATATATATATATATATATATATATATATATATATATATATATATATATATATATATATATATATATATATATATATATATATATATATATATATATATATATATATATATATATATATAAGAACAAAGCAAATATCTTTACCATTCTTTTTGACCATGTTTTCAGTTACACAAGATTATTTTAAGAAATAGAACAATCTTGCCCTGAAGCAATTCAGGTACTTCAATGCTGTAAAAAAGAGCTTGCAGCTGAAAAATGAAAAGCATGTTAAGAAACTGAACAAATTAAAATGCAAACATATTTTTTTGTTTTACACAGATACAGCACTTTCATCTGCTATAAAATTGTATTTTTTCATGCATTATACCACATATGTATACAGTATACCACAAGGGGCCGAGATGATGTAGAGGTAGGGCAGTGGACTTGGAACCGTAAAGTCTCCCCACCATGCCCACCTGCCATGGTACCCATGAACAAGACACCCAATCCCTAATTCGTCCCCAGCCGCTTACATAGCTTCTCACTACTACACCCTAATTTCTTCATCGTAAGGAAACATACAATGATGACAACACATAGCACTTTACATTAACAACTGGATATTTTATACTGATGTCCTGTGATATGTTTACTCAGCAATTTTCATACTGCAAAGTAATTATTGTCTGCACAGACACAAAACATATAAGGTGCTCAGAGCATGACATGGACTTCATGAAAATAAATATTTTATTAAATAATTTCATTTATTTACAACCTTTCACTTGTAGGGTTTGTTTAAATATATTTGCCCGTTATAGATCCAGATTTGCTCAACTTGACATTTGATTTAAAATGTGATATTTCTCTCTTCAAATAACCCTGATGGGAAACGTGCAGCGAGTTGAGCGCTCTCTCCACAGCCAATATTTCATGTGCTGTCATCACACCAAACCGACTAAAGGACAACTTAGATTCAGTCGTGTGCACAGAAACACAGTCATCTGTTACTTGCTCTGACAGTAATTAGTTTATGCCTGGCTTAATCTATCTGGACTCGTTACGTCATTTAAACAATGCGAAACATGTTGCGTGTTATTAAAGTTGAAAATGAAGACACCAGGTTTATTATTTATTTATTTATTCAACACCACACACTGTATGTCACACAAACACTGATAATTTAACTGAACACTATTAAAACACGTTAACTGAACTGTAACTACGTTAATGAACTGGACTCTGCTGTGTTTTCATCTTGGATACTGGTCCCATCAGAACCAGTCCGCCTGTTGGAAGGACAGCTTCTCGACCTCGCAGAAAAAAGAAAAACAAAACTCAGTTGTTTTTTGTGTGATCAAAGTAAACACAAGCTAACATTAATAAGAACGTTGATTTACCTGCTGTAAATCAGCTGATTATCACATTTTCGACTCGGTTCTTGTCCACTCAGCGACTGGTGTGCAGCTTGTTAGATGAAGCGAGTCCCACTTGGCGTTAAATCTGTCGACTCTTATCCAAATTCCAGCTTTAACTTGTTGTTAAGTTGTTGTTAGCTTTTAGCCCAGAAGAAAGCAGCAGACTGAGAGGAAACACGCATGCGCATTAGGCGAAGGTGCAAAAATTCACAGCGCCAACTAATGACCCGGCATGGTAACTACAGCAGATTCATGATTCCGTGTAAACAGGGCCTAAAGTGGATTGCTGCTGTCTTTAAATAAGTCCAGTCACAAACATTTTATAAATGTTATTTTTTACACTTTTACACCGACATCATCGTTGGGTCTACAACTGAACAAACCTTTTCACAGTACCCCACTTCAAAAGATCTTCATCGCTTTAAGAGCAAGTCTCAGATGAGGACAAAAACCAGCCTTCAGAGCAGATTATGACACTGACGTGTTTAAACTGGATTTACTTTAACAAGCAGATTAACCCGTGAGGAAAGTCTCTGATAAGCTCATTAATCAAATCTATATCAGAATGTAAAGACGTATAACTAGTACCTTAATAATTACATCAATTATTTAAGTACATTGTTAATTCTCTACAGTTTTGCGTGATATCGTTCCTCAAGATTATCACTGTTTTTTCAACAGAACGTTTGTGTTATCCACACAAATGTGTGTGTGCTGAGCAGACTGTAAACACACACTGTGTTTGCAGATGGTGAGGCTGCAAATGTTTCAGTCAGTCCAACATTGAACTCATCTTCCAGAAGAATCGGTCCAGATGACCTGACTTAACTGTTTTGGATTTGTTAACCTGGATGACTGAGCATCAGGACCTTTCAGTGGACTGATACATTTGCATCCTCACCACCAATAACATACACAATATGTCACGGCTAACGAGCTATTGGTGACTATTGATAATAATTTGACATAACATCACTTCAACAATGCTTAACCCACGGGTCTGCAACCTTTGGGATTGAAAAATCCATTTCTGCCACTTCACTCACTAAATAAAACGTGTCTGGAGCTGCAAAACTTGCTTATCAACTGCTGGCCCAAGGGCCACTAAGAGGTCATTGGAGGAGGACTTTTCTGTCCAGTTGGAGTGACCTTATAAAATTAAAAATATATACGGTAATGATTTTTTTTACATTTATTAATATTTTTACATTTTACTGTAAAAGGAAAGACCAAAAGTAGTAAAAAAAAAATCTATAAAAAAAAAAAGCTAAGTCTGGTCCTCTGGACATTCAAGAACAAACAAACAAAAGAATTGTAGAAACGTTTCGCCTTTCATCTGAAATACTTCTTCAGTCTGAGAGGCTGTATTCAGCTCAGTCTTATAAATAGCACCCTCTCACAGTGGATCAACCAGTTGGCTGATGACAGCTGAAACCAGCTGCTCACATGATCAAGGAGGACCATCAGCCTAACGATGGATCGTTAGCACCCTGATGGTTGTTTGCTATTCACAGAGGGCTGAGTGATACTAGCAATAACAGCATTGTAAGTGGGGGACAGTTGAACCCGGAGGCCTCCACCTCTGTTTAATGATGGACGGTTTCTTTTCACAAAGATGGCCTCCTTTACTCCTCTCTCAAACCATCGTTCCTCTCTATCAAGGATGTGAACATCTTCATCCCTGAAAGAGTGACCTCTGGCCTGGAGATGAGTGTAGACCACAGAGTCCTGACCTGATGATGTTGATCTTCTGTGCTGGGCCATCCTTTTGGCCAGTGGCTGTTTAGTTTCCCCGATATAAGACTGATCACAGCCCTCCTGACACTGAACAGCATACACAATATTACTCTGTTTGTGCCGGGGGACTGGATCTTTGGGATGAACCAGTCTTTGCCGTAATGTATTTTGGGGTTTAAAAGCCACTGGGACGTTGTGTTTAGAAAATAAACGTCTCAGTTTCTCTGAAACTCCCGCAACATACGGAATGACCACTGGTCTGGGTTCCTTCTTTTCACCTGATGGCTGGCTGGAGTCCTGTTTGGGTTTCTTCTCTGCTTTCAGGAAGGCCCAGTTAGGATATCCACATTTCTCTAGAGCCTGTTTTGTGTGGGATTTCTCCTTCTGTCTGGCTCCTGAGTTAGTGGGGACGCTGTCTGCTCTGTGGTACAGAGTCCTGATGACTCCTAACTTGTGCTCCAGGAATCCACTTTGAGAAGGTGCTATTTAAAAGGCTGAGCTGAATACAGCTCCTCAGACTGAAGAAGTCTTTCGAAGGAAAGACGAAACGTCTCTACTTTTTTCTTTTTTGTTTGTTTTTTGTTTTTTGAATGTCCAGAGGACCAGAATTAACTTTTTTTACATTTTTCTACCTGGATTATTGAGCATGCATCAGGATAGTAAAAAAAATGTTAATACCGAGTCTCTGCAGACTTATTCCTTTCTCCCCCGACTTAAATTTAATACTTTGACGTAATAAAACGTCAATTTAAAGTATGCAGAAAAATTTAGCATTTTGCTAAATGTTGATTTTTTTTGTTCTTTTTTGTTTTTGTGTTTTTTAGAGAGAGATCCCACTGTAAGCCTGGAGACCAGAAAAATGGAGTAGCTAAATGTGATTGACACGTTTCACTCCTCATATCACAAATTTACTGAAAATTGACCAAAAAAAACTGATAAAGCTCACATTTTCTGTTGTGGATGTGAAGAAAATAAATAAATACAGTTTCATATTAGTTTTTGTACCGTAAATGTTTCAAAGGGAGAGCTCACAGATGAGAGACTAAAGAGCCGCATGTGGCGAGCCGCAGGTTGCAGACCCCTGGCCTAGACTATCCCTTTAACTATTTTTTTTATTTTTATTTAATTTAACCTTTATCTACCAGGATAAAACCATTGTGATTACCTGGCCAAGAGGCAGCAACAATAAAAATTATATTTAAAAATTATATTTATGTTATAAAAGCATAAAAGTAGTAGTATATGTATATATATGTATATATATATATATCTATATATATATATAGATATATATAGATATATATAGATATATATATATATAGATATATATATATAGATATATATATAGATATATATATATTTCCCCAGCTCCCCGGGCGCTGATTACGGCTGCTCACTGCACCACCTGGTGGTGGTTGGGTTAAATGCAGAGACCAATTTCGTCTGTCAAGTATGGGAA
>JBBPBX010000106.1:116804-145594 GCA_038048925.1 Garcialebias charrua | reverse complement strand
GGGGGGGGAGACAATATTGATGTTAACACATTCAACCTAAAAATCTGACCTCTATGTTATGAATTCATACAAAGAAAACAATCAATAAAATTGGAACAAGGAAGAAAGTGTAGGATATATTTGTGAGTAGTAGTCTGATATTTGGGCTTCACTTTCAGTTCTAAAAGTAAAAAGGCTTTTGATACTGTCGATCATACCATTCTTATCGATAAATTGAGTAAATATGGTGTTATAGGAACAGCTCTACAGTGGGTAACTAGCTATCTCAGAAATAGAAAACAATTTGTACAAATAAATGATGTTCAATCTGCTTTCTGTAATATTACTTGTGGAGTCCCTCAGGGCTCTATAATCGGCCCAAAACTGTTCTTTCTGTATGTAAATGACTTGGTGAATGAGTCAGATCTTTTCAAATGTATTCTCTTTGCTGACGACACTACGTTCCTATATTATGGTAATGATATGAAGCAGATGTCCGAGCTTGTGAATAATGAATTACTGAAAATTCAAAATTGGTTTAAATCAAACAAATTATCCCTTAATCTGGATAAAACTAAGTACATGATATTCAATACAAAAAAGGAATCTGTTGATGTTACGATAAATATTGATGGTGTGGAAATCTGCAGAGTTAGTCAAATAAAGTTTCTGGGGGTCACTATCAATGACAAATTGACGTGGAAGCATCATATTAATTCTGTTAAGAAAAGGATAGCTACATCAATTGCTGTTCTGTATAAAGTTAAGAATTTGTTAGAGGATAGAGCTCTGTACTTGTTGTACAACTCAATTATTGTCCCGCACATCATTTACTGTGTTGAAGTTTGGGGTAAAGCATGTAAGACATTTATCGAGCCAGTTTTTGTCCTACAGAAAAGAGCCATACGAATAATCACTGGGAAACACTATTGTCACCCATCTAGTGTTTTATTTCACAAATTGAAGTTATTAAAATTCCATGATTTAGTGGACTATAATATTATTTCAGTTTTATACAAAGCTCACACAAATGAATTACCTTCGAATTTTCTCACACACTTTCTTAAACATCAAAGTTGTTATGGGAATTGAGAATTTTGTGAGACCGAAATTTAGAACTAGTTTAAGGGGTCGGTCAACCTCGATCCAAGGAATTAGATTGTGGAATAATTTGGAAGCCGAAATTAAAAATGCAAAATCAATATCCTCATTTAAGAATATGATTAAAAATATATTTGCAAAAATACTGTATATATAAAATAATTTATCTTGTCTAGTGTTAAAATTGTTAATTACATGTGTCATTCCTTTTTTTGTCTTCTTGACTTATTATTATTATGCATATTTCTCTCTTTTTTCTAGTTGTTTATTGAAGGTTTTCTGTTCGAATTGATTTTTTTCTGTACAATGGGGGCAGATAGAATAAGATACTCTCTTCATTCTGCCACCCTTAATTTTAAATTTATATTGTATGTCTTGTGTCATGTGTATATTAAATTGCTGTATTTTTTATTTGAAATTAATAAATAAATTTAAAAAATACAGATTGTTTTGCATAATTTCATTAGAATGAGAGGCCAGTTAAACAACCATAGTGACAGAGCACAATAAGTTATGTCACAGAAGTCATTTCTTGTTGACCTAGCTTTAAATACTTACAGGACACCGTTTCTACATCTGATACAGGTGCATCTAAAAAAAAAATGAGAACATCATGAAAAAGTTTAAATGTTATTGTTGACCATTTCAGAAAGCGAAACTCATATATAGTTTCTTCACACAGTGAAATATTTCAAGGCTTTATTTATTGTAATTTTTATGATTAGTGCTGACAAATAATGAAAAAACAAAATTCAGTGTCTCGGAAAATGAGAATATTGTGAAGAGGTTCAATTTTGTAAACTCCTGGTGTCACAGCCTGATCATCTGATGAACTCCTAGACATGAGCTACAAATGTCTCCGTCCTCAAGTCCACTCCTGAACCCACAGACAACATCAGAAGCATCTTACCTGCTGAGGAGGAAAAAGAACTGGACTGTTGTTCAGTGGGCCAGTCTCCTGTTTTCAGAAGAAAGTAAATGTTCATGTCATTTTTAAATCAAGGTCCCAAAGTCTGGAGGAAGAGTGGAGAGGCACAGATTCTACATTGTTGAAGTCCAGAGTGAAGTTTCCTCAGTCAGTGTTGTTTGGGGCCATGTTCTCTGCTGGTGTTGGTCCACTGTGTTTTCTGAAGTCCACAGTCAGCGCAGCATCTACCAGAACAGTTCAGAGACTTCAAGCTTCCTTCTGCTGAAGAGCTTCATGGAGATGCTGGTTTCATTTTCCAGCAGGACTTGGATCCTGCCTACACTGACAAAGGTACCAAAAGCTGGCTGTGGATTATTCTCATTTTCTAAGACACTGGATTTTGGTTTTTCATTATGTGTAACCCATGATGATCATCAAAATTACAAGAAATCAACACCTGAAATATCTCGCTCTGTGTGTGTAATGAATCTATGGAATATCTGAGTTTCACTTTCTGAAGTGACTGACAACAAATATTTGGACTTTTTCACGACATTCCACATTTTTTTAGATGCACCTGTAATCGATAGTTAAACATAGTTTGTCAATAATGTGAACTTCACATGCAATTTGTAAAGTCTCATATTGTAAACATTTGCAATTTGTAAAGTCTCATATTGTAAACATTTACAAACCAAAGTAAAAAAAAAAGACATTTACAACAAATAAAAAATGCATCCCTCCTGGATGTCCTGGACTTTTTTATTTTTATTTTATGTACACGCTCACCTTCTCTCTTCATGCCCATGGCCAGGCACTTCTGATAGCGACAGTACTGGCAGCGGTTTCGCTGGCGTTTATCGATTAGGCACTCTTTGCTGTCTCGACACGTGTAGGTGAGATCTTTACGGATGGTGCGCTTGAAGAAGCCTTTGCAGCCTTCACAGCTGTACACCCCATAGTGCTTTCCTGTGGAACAGAGGTCCTCATCAGTTGATCTCGCTGTGCACGCAGAATAAAAGTGCAGCCTTTAAATCTCTTGTGAAGGACGGCTGTAGTGTCTGAAAACATGTTGCAGTTGTAAATACTGTGCAGTAGTCCCTCGCTACTTCATGGTTCGACTTCTGCAAACTCGCTCCATCGCGGTTTGTGAGTGTACAAAAAATTTGTACAGGCACACGATTGTGGACCGTACAGTACCGGTAATATGACTTTACTCACGTGGTTGTGAAAAAATTATAATTCGGACAGGCGCCGCCATTTTGTAGTTTTCTTTCATTAAAATGATGTTGCTTTAATAGTTTAGAACATTGCAAGAGTGTGGGAAGGGTTTGTAAAGCCTTAAAATATGTAAATACTAAATATAACGTTTCACTAACTGCAGGGGGGTTTGGAACCGAACCCCCATAATAAACAAGGGACACTGACAGCAGATTGAATCTTTTGCAGAAACAACCTGAGACAATGCCTGACTGTGTGTGTGTGTGTGTGTGTGTGTGGGGGGGGGGGGTCTGTTGTCCTAGCCTTCTGCTCACCCTCACACGTTACCTGAGGAGCGATCCCCACAAATAGCACAGATGTGTTTCGACATCCCTCCCGGGCTTGGACACTGGTAGTTGATGTTTCCTAGAGGCTGCAGGCCCAGTGGGGGCTTGATGTCCTCCGAGCTGCTGACGCTGTTCATAGAGTTCATCTGAGGATGACAGGAAGACGAGGGAAGAACGAAGAGTTGAGGTTGAGGTGGTCGGAGTAGAACAGAGCAGAGCAGTGGAGGAAGTGCAAAGGAAGTGAAAACTGTTCAGCAGTCTCGTGACGCTCTCCCTCCCCCTTTTCCTTTTTCATTTTGTCTTCTGCTTGATCACTTTTTTTTCCTCCTTCCCGCCTACACACTTTATTTTGAAGGTGTTTCAGCAAGTGATCACATGCTCTGTAGGGAGGTGGAGCTGAAACCTCTATGTGGTTATGTGTATACATACTGTGTGTGTGAAGTGTTGATGAGAAAGGTGCAGGAGTCCCATGAGAGACCGTTCCAAAACCAAACAGCAGAGGGCGCTCCCAAAGAATCGAATGTATTTTACACTTGGTCAAAAGAAACTGAAAAAGTTTGGTAGCCAAAAATGTAATCAAATTAATGATTTTAATGTGGTGCAGAGAATTAAAAAAATGTCTTAAACTGACAACAATGAGAAAGAAAACACAAATTTTCCAGTATGAAAAAAAGAGACTTTTCCATCCAGAAATATGTTTCTTAGATGTCTGATTTATGCCCAGTCAAACCTCCTTTGACTTCTGCCTTTTTTCATCTCCTCTCGTCCTCTTGCCCTCTGACTCTTTGCCGCTGTTAAGAATTCAGGAGAATGTTTGTTTACTGCCCATGAAAGAATCATCTAGCCATTATCTTTATTTTTTCCAGGTCGCAGGAGTTGCTAGTGCCCATGTCCAGCAGTCCCTGTGAGAGAGGCGGGGGACACCCTGGACAAGTCTCAAGTCCAACACAGGGCCACGTAATGATAACACACAAACGAGACAAACAACCATTCACACTCTCACCTAGGAACAATTTAGAGTTACCTATCAGCCTAAAGCTGGGTTTATACTAGTGTCTCACGTCTTTTACCCCCCGTTGAGTGAACCCAGCGCTGACGTGTGTCACCGACCGCATTGAGTGTTTATACTTGGCAAGACGTGGGGGATAAATTATAATAAATCCCTCCCTCTTCCCTCCCTCTTCCAACTTTTTTTATTTTTTTATTGAATTTATTCATTTCAAATTGTAAAAACACAAGAAAATTATTTACAAAACCACATTATAAAACAAAACAATACATGAAATGAAAGGAGGCAGAAGAAGAAAAAAATCTCATTATTTCTGCCCCTTCTTCAAACAAAATTAACAATCAATTCAAATAGCAATCACATATATAAAAAAATATAAGATATTAAATGATTTCTCACACAAAACCAAAGCAAAAGCTCTCTTCTGTAAAATAAAAATAGGCTTTAGTTACAGTTTTGCACGCTGTACCCGTATAACCGTATTATAAAAAAAAAAAAACTCAACCATGATTCGAACTCACGTCCTTTGGAGTTGCAGCGCAACATTTTTACCACTCGACCACCACGGCTCGTTGTCTAACAGCGGAGTTTGCTTTCTTTTAAAGGGTGCATGCAGGCGCGCACATGCTTTGGTGTGTGTGTGTGTGTTGGGTGCAATGTGCAAAGTGTGCTGAGGCGCACGGTTTGCGTGCGCGCACACACAGACAAGTTTCTCTTCAAATGTCTGTCAAAGCAAAAACAAAAAACGCCCACAAACTTTGAACCAATCACACGCTGCGAGCCGCATCGTCGGCTTCTCGGAGTTCTGCTTGGGGGCTATGTACACGACGCGCTTGCACCAGGGGGATCACAGCGGGTGTGCGGCCAAAAGTTGCGCAATGTTTGCTCACTCAACGGGGGGTAAAAGACATCCGACAGGCCGTCTTGCCGAGTATAACAAGGCCCTAACATGCATGTTTTTGGTCTGTGGGATGCATGCACAGCATGCAAACCAGCCACTAGGGAGCACAAGCCAGTGTATCTCTTGTGCTGGTCCCAAGCCCGGGTAAATGGTGAGGGTTGTGTCAGGAATGGCATCCGATGTAAAACAATTGCCAAAACCATAATGCGAGTTCATCAAAGTGAAACCATAACGGATCGGTCGAGGCCCGGGCTAACAACGTCCGCCACCGGTGCTGTTGACAAACAGGGTGCCTGCGGAAATTGTACTACTGTTAGTCGAAGACCCCGAGGAGGGAAGCGTGTCAGGGGACAGAGGGAGAAGAGGAAAGTGAAGAATGTAGGACTGAGGGTTGCAACTCTAAATGTGGGGACAATGACAGGCAAAGGTAGAGAGCTGGCTGACATGATGCAGAGAAGGAAGGTAGATGTTTTATGTGTCCAAGAGACCAAGTGGAAGGGCAGCAAGGCTCGCAATATTGGAGCAGGGTTCAAACTGTTTTACCATGGTGTAGATAGAAAGAGAAATGGAGTAGGGGTGGTCCTGAAGGAGGAGTTGGCAAAGAATGTAGTAAAGGTGAAGAGAGTGTCAGATAGTGTGATGTGTCTGAAGGTAGAAGTAGAACGTCTGATGCTAAACATCGTCAGTGGCTATGCTCCACAGGTTGGATGAGATGGGGAGGAGAAAGATAAATTTTGGAAAGATTTGGATGAAGTGGTAGAGAGTATTCCCAGGGAGGAAAGAGTGGTGATTGGAGCAGACCTGAATGGACATGTTGGTGAAGGAAACAGAGGGGATGAGGAAGTGATGGGTAGGTTTGGTGTCAAGGAAAGAAACCAGGAAGGACAGATGGTGGTGGATTTTGCCAAGAGAATGGAAATGGCTATAGTCAATACCTATTTCCAAAAGAGGGAGGAACATAGAGTGACCTATAAGAGTGGAGGAAGGAGTACACAGGTCGACTACATTCTGTGTAGAAGAGGAAACCTGAGGGAGATTGGAGACTGTAAGGTTGTGGCAGGGGAGAGCGTGGCCAGACAGCATCGGATGGTTGTGTGTAGAATGACTGTTGTTGCGAAGAAGAGAAAAAGAGTAAAATCAGAGAAGAAGACCAAATGGTGGAAGCTAAAGAAGGAAGAATGTTGTGAGAAATTCAGAGAGGAGCTGTTAAAGGCTCTGGGTGGTAAGAAAGAGCTTCCAAGTGACTGGGCTACTACAGCAACAGTAATTAGAGAGACAGGTAGGAAGGTACTTGGTGTGTCATCTGGACAGAGAATGGATGATAAGGAAACCTGGTGGTGGAATAGTGAAGTGCAGGACGCCATTCAAAGAAAGAGATTAGCCAAGAAGAAATATGACTGTGAGAGGACTGAAGAGAGGAGACAGGAATATAAGGAGATGGGACATAGAGCAAAGAGGGAAGTAGCTAAGGCAAAGCAGAGGGCGTACAATGAGTTGTATGGGAGACTGGACACTAAAGAGGGCGAGAAGGACTTGTACCGATTGGCAAGACAGAGGGATCAGGCTGGAAAGGATGTGCAGCAGGTTAGGCTTATTAAAGATGGGAATGGGAATGTTCTAACAAGTGAGGAGAGTGTGATGGGAAGATGGAAGGATTACTTTGAGGAGCTAATGAATGAAGAGAATGAAAGAGAAAGAAGAGTGGAGGTCATAGAAACTGTGGACCAGGAAGTGGGAAAGATTAGTGAGGGTGAAGTCCAGAAAGCTCTGAAAAGAATGAAGAAGGGGAAGGCAGTAGGACCTGATGACATACCAGTGGAGGTTTGGAAATGTCTTGGAGAGATGGCAGTGACGTTTTTGACTCAAATATTTAATGGAATATTTGAGGGTGAGAAAATGCCTGAAGAATACAATACAATACAATACAACTTTATTTATAAAGCACTTTAAAACAACACCGTTGGCTAAAGTGGAGAAGAAGTGTGCTGGTGCCCATTTTTAAGAACAAGGGTGATGTACAGAGTTGTAGCAACTACAGAAGAATTAAGTTGATGAGCCACACGATGAAGATCTGGGAGAGAGTTGTGGAAGCAAGACTTAGACAAGATGTGACTATCTGTGAGCAGCAGTATGGTTTCATGCCAAGAAAGAGCACCACAGATGCCATCTTTGCTTTGAGGATGTTGATAGAGAAGTACAGAGAGGGTCAGAAAGAACTCCATTGTGTGTTTGTGGATTTAGAAAAAGCATATGACAGGGTGCCAAGAGAGGAGGTGTGGTATTGCATGAGGAAATCTGGAGTGGCAGAAAAGTATGTTAGACTGGTACAGGACATGTATGAAGACAGCAGGACAGTGGTGAGATGTGCTGTAGGAGTGACAGATAGCTTCAAGGTGGAGGTGGGATTGCATCAAGGATCGGCTCTGAGCCCCTTCTTGTTTGCTCTGGTGATGGACCGACTAACAGATGAGGTCAGGCAGGAATCCCCATGGACTATGATGTTTGCAGATGACATTGTGATATGTGGTGAGAACAGGGAACAGGTGGAAGAGAACTTGGAGAGGTGGAGGTATTCACTTGAAAGAAGAGGAATGAAAGTCAGCCGTAGTAAGACAGAGTACATGTGTGTGAATGAGAGGGAGGTCAGTGGAACAGTGAGGCTACAAGGAGCAGAGGTCACAAAGGTGCAGGAGTCATTTTAAATTTTATTTATGACTCAAAAAAGGCAGCTTGACTTTGAAATGAAAAAGCATTCCTGCTAAACCATTTTAGTTTTCAATACGTCTCACAACTGCTTCCATACTTGGGGGCCACTGTCCAGGAAAATGGGAAATGTGGTAAAGAAGTGAAAAAGAGAGTTGAGGCAGGATGGAGTGGATGGAAAAAAGTTTCAGGAGTGATTTGTGACAAAAAGGTGTCGGCAAAGGTCAAAGGAAAAGTTTACAAGACAGTGGTGAGACCAGCTATATTGTATGGTCTGGAGACAGTGGCATTGACCAAACGACAGGAGAAAGAACTGGAAGTAGCAGAAATGAAGATGTTGAGGTTCTCCTTAGGAGTGACAAGGATGGATAAGATCAGGAATGAGATCATCAGAGGTACAGCACATGTTGAACAACTGGGAGATAAAGTTAGGGAGGCCAGACTGAGATGGTTTGGACATGTCCAGAGGAGGGACAGTGGGTATATTGGTAGAAGGATGTTAGAAATGCAGCTGCCAGGAAAAAGACAAAGAGGGAGACCAAAGAGGAGATATATGGATGCAGTTAGAGAGGACATGAAGGTAGTTGGAGTGAGGACAGAGGATGCAGAGGACAGAGTGAGGTGGAGGAGGATGACTCGCTGTGGTGACCCCTGAAAAGGGCAAAGCCGAAAGAAGAAGAAGAAGAAGAAGAAGAAGAAGGATGCATGCATGCACAGAGAGAGCAAGCAAACTGGTTTGCTGGGATTCAATCTTGCAACATTCTTGCTGAGAGGCAGCAGCTTTACCAACTGTGCCAACATCTTTTTTTTTTTCATGTGTATGTAAAATATTTCATGAATCATCTAATGGATTTTAATGGAACTTGCAGAAAGTAATCATTAGATATATATCTGCACAGATTTACTTTTGGAGTCAACCTGAGTCAAGATGGCTACCACAGCCACACATCCACTAAAGAAAGCACAAATATTGATATAACCCAATCAACTGTACAGATACCATACCATACCACTTTATTTATAGAGCACTTTAAACAGTGACAAGGCCAACTAAAGTGCTGTACAAACAAACAAACAACAGGCAACACACAACAATGAAGTACAGAAAAATAGACATAAGAACATCGCAGATCATAAATAAAACAACCGAACACAGATCAGCTGGTGTTGAAAGCGACAGAATAGAAATGGGTCTTCAGACGGGATTTGAACACCGAGAGGGAGGGGGCCTGTCTGATGAGCAGAGGTAACTCGTTCCAACGTCTTGGGACTGCTACAGAGAAAGCCCTGTCACCTCTGTGTTTAAGACGAGTCCCTGGGATTGTCAAAAGTACCTGGTCCGCTGACCTCAGAGCACGTGGTGGGGCATATGGGTGTATCAAATCAGAGAGATAGGCGGGGGCCAGACTGTTCAGCGATTTGTAGACATAGAGGAGGATTTTGTACTGGATACGAAGATGAACCAGTAGCCAGTGCAGGGAGGCCAAGACTGGTGTAATGTGCTCTCTTTTGCCTGTACTAGTTAAAAATCGGGCTGCTGCGTTCTGGACCAGTTGTAGTCTTGCAATGGTGGCTTGACTGATACCAAACAGGAGTGAATTGCAGTAATCAAGCCTAGATGTAATAAATGCGTGAATTACTGTCTCCAGGTTATTTTTTGATAATATGGGCTTCAGCTTAGACAGTCGCCTCAGCTGGAAAAAACTGGATTTAACTATCATGTTTACATGACTGTTAAATTTCATGGAAGGATCCATTATCACTCCCAGATTTGTGACTTTTTGTTTTTCAGACAGGGCTAGAGCAGAAAGGTCGATGCAGTGGTTCGAGATTGTGTCATTGGGAAGGAACAGTATGGCTTCAGACTTCTTATCATTGAAACTTAAGAAATTTAAAGCCATCCAGTCCCTGATGGTCGAGCCCAGGCAGTCGAGCAGAGGTTGAATAGCGGATGTGCCATTGTTTCTTAGGGGGAAGTAGATTTGACAGTCATCGGCGTAGAAGTGGAAAGGTATGTTATGTTTCCAGAAAATAGCACCGAGTGGCAGTAGGTATAAGGAGAATAGGAAAGGACCCAGGATGGACCCCTCTGGAACCACCCATTTAAGTGCCGCCACTGCAGAACTAAACTCGTTGATGGACACACAAAAGGATCTGTCGGAGAGGTAGGATCTGAACCAATTGAGAGCTGACCCTGTGATGCCCACCCACTGCTCCAACCTAGCAATGAGGATCTCATGGTCGATAGTGTTGAAAGCTGATGTAAGGTCCAATAGGACAAGCAGCGCAGAGTCACCAGTGTCTGTGGCTAGGAAAATGTCGGAAGCACTTCAACTGGGACTTGACAATTTTCTCAAGAAATGGCAGATGATGAGTGATGACATGATCTGATGTAATAGCAGCTGAGAGGCATCCACAACACATATGTGCACCTCACAAGACTGATGAGGTCACCATTAATGTTATTTTTAAGGATTGGCCAAAACAACGACAACTCTGTTTTCTCAAGATGATCTTAGTTTGGAACTCTGTGGAGTTTAAAAGGTGGCGAGCAAAATGAATTCATTCAAGAAATGAAGGCCTTTAATGCATTTATTTGTGTTTGAGTGCAAACATCTGCAAAACATCTGCAAGGGAGGACGACCTACATGTCCCCTTTGTGATCCCTGTGCTTGATGCAGCATGACATATAGAACAGTTCTTCAGTCACCTCATGCATTTCTTATCACTTAACGTGCACTCTGACTATCCTATAGGGACATGCTGAACTTGGACATAACGCACAGAAATAGTTTTGTTCTTGCTTGCTGGCTCTTTTAGTTTTCTCTAAATGTGATGGTTTTCTCCCAGTGAGGGTGCCCCAGAGGCAGATAATCACAGTTAAATGAAACATCAGCTCCTGCATACTTGCTCATGGGTGAGTCAGTGGTGAGCGGTGAAACTTATGCAGTGTGAATACTGTATGTCACAAATAATTAATGCTTCATGAACTAAAAAGGAGTTTTAAAACAGCCTAGACAGAATTCTGCTTTAGATTGCCAACAAGCTGCTGTCAAAAATAGGTACAAAGACGCCCCATGGATTATTGATGCATCCTACATTATTTATTGGTACTGCTTGCATTTGGGACTTTACAGGGCCAGTATGCAAATAAAATATTTTGGATTTGTAAACGTAAACAAAAATATTCTCTTTTAACATAAATTTTATTTTGAAGGAACAGCAGGCTTTTGGTAACAGTGATGAAACACAGCTGGAAGAATTAATCATTTAACAGGGCTGTTGGTCTTTTAGAGACCTGCAATGATTAATGAGTCCTTTTAGATAATCATTGATCCAAATTGTTGATGCTATTAACCATTAATTGCAACCTTGAATGCAAATAAACGGAGAAAACTCCACCAAGCTCCGCCATGTGGTCAAATAGAAGTTACACACGATGAAGCTCATTTACCCCATAAAATATATCATCATCGCCCACTGCAGAGGGTGATAATGTTTTTGAAAGTGTGTGTGTGGGTGTGTTTGTATGTCTAAAGTGTCAGCAAAATATCTCATGAAACTGAGGGCAGATTTCAACGAAACTCATAATTTAATCATTGGATGTACGGTACATCTACAATTGATAACATTTTGGAGTAAAACCAGTTAGATAAATTGCTTTTCCTGCAAAAAGGCAGTGTCAATGCTTACTGCTGAAGAAAAAACTGCTGAAATGAGCTAAAAACCTGCTGAAATGTAGCTGAAATGGAAGAAAAGGTCTAAGTTAGAAGAACAAAGCAGAAATAACAAATATTTACTGAATTTGTTAATTGAGCAGCACAAAATTTGGAAATTACCTATAAAAGCTGGAATTAGCATAAAAAATAGCTGAAAAAGCAGAAAGAAGCTTAAATTACCTGAGGGAAGTGGAAAGAGATGAAATGAGCTAAACATAAATATGGAATTAGCTGAAAAGGCTAAATTTAGCACGAAACAGCTAAATAATAGCTGAAAAGCAGAAATTAGCTGAATGGAGCATAACAAGCTGAAATTAGCATAAATAAGTTAATTAGGCTGAAAGTAACAGAAATTACCACAAAAAACTTGAATTTATCTGAAAACAGCTGAAATTAGCTTAAAAAATGCAAGAGATTTAGCTGAAAAGGTAGAACAAGCTTAAAATAGCAGAAGGAAGAGAGAGTACAATTTTGCCCAACTAGGCTGAAAGAAGCAAAAAATAGCACAAAAAAGTGGAAATTATCTAAAAAAAAAAATTAAAGCTTAAATTAGCAAAACATCTTCGGAAAAGTACCGGGGTAGCTAAAAAGGCAGAAAGAAGCTGACATTCTAAGAAGGAATTGGAGAGAACACATCTTTGCTGAATTAGTCTGAAAATTTTTGAAATGAGTGCAAACAATGTGGAGTTAGCTGGAAAAAGCTGAAATTAGCAACAAAAAAAACAACAAAAAAACTACCAGTATAGTAGCTGAAATTGTAGAAAAAGCTGAAACTTACAGAAATAAGCTGAAAGGAGCCCAACAAGCTGAAATTAGCAGAAATAAATTAGAAGAAGCACAAAAAATGTTGCAGTTAACAAAAAGAATCTGAAAGGATCATAGAACAGCTCAAAAAACAGCTGAAATTAGCTGAAAGTAGCTGAAAATTTTTAGATTTGTACAAGAAAGCTGAAAGAATCTGAACCAGACCAAAATGTGAAAGGAACAGTAAAAGGTTGTAAACAGATCTAAAGACATGAAGGATGTAAAATGAGCTCAATTCATTTCCTATGTGGGAAGAAAAATAGCAGAAAAGGCCAAACATTTAAAACAACTAAATAATAGCAGAAATAGCAGAAATAAGCTGAAAGGAGCATAACAAGCTGACATTAGTAGAAGTTAATTAGGCTGAAAGTAACATAAATTACCACAAAAAACTTGAATTTATCTGAAAACAGCTGAAATTAGCTAAAAAAAAATTGCTGAAAAGGTAGAAAAAGCTTAAATTAGCAGAAGGAAGAGAGTACAATTTTGCCCAACTAGGCTGAAAGAAGCAAAAATGAGCATAAAAAAAGAGGAAATTATCTTTGAAAAATTGCTAAACAACATCAGAAAAGTAACTGAAAAGGCAGAAAGAAGCTGAAATTATAAGAAGGAAGTGGAGCGAGCACATTTTTGCTGTATTAGCCTGAAAAAAGTTGAAATGAGTGCAAAAAATGTGGAATTAGCTGGAAAAATATGAAATTAGCATACAAACAGTTATAGTAGCTGAAATTGTAGAAAAAGCTGAAACTTGCAGAAATAAGCTGAAAGGAGCACAACAAGCTGAAATTAGCAGAAAGAAGTTAGAAGCACAAAAATGTTGAAGTTGACAAAAATAATCTGAAAGGGTCATAGAACAGCTTAAAAAAACAGCTGAAATGAGCTGAAAGTAGCTGAAAAAAGTTTACATTTTTACAAGTAAGCTGAAAGAATTTAAACCAGAACAAAATGTGAAAGGAACAGTAAAAGGTTGTAAACAGATCTAAAGATATGAAAGATGTATGAGATAGCAGAATGAGCTATGAGGAAACTAAATAGCAGAAAAGGCTAATTATAAAAAAAAGCTAAAGTTGCACCAATACCAAAAGTCATAGCAGGATTGTCCTGAAAGAGCTGAACATTTTGATATGATTTGTTGAAGTAGCTTGAAAACTGTGGGAGTCGAATCACGCCAAAACATGTACGGAAGAAAAATGGATCACAACAGCGTGAACGTTTCATAAACATTCACACAGTTAACACACTAAATCGAACAAAAACACAAAAAGTCCTAACTACAGCTATTTAGCTAAAACTCTATGTGATTTTACCTGAGTCATTTCGACATATGATGAGGATTAACGGATTGCAGATATTTTTTTAAAACTTTGCCATTAACTATTACAATCAATTCTTCCTGTTTGTTAGTAAAGTACGTACGTATATAAAGCCCTGAACCAATTTTAACAAAATCTTAAGGAAATAAGCACACTGTGTTCATCCAACTAATTATTATTTAGGTAAAGCTAATTCAAGAAGGCCACCATGGCCACAAGGCCTTAGAAAACAGTAAATTGGACACAACTTGGACAAGTTTACAGATGAGTTAAGATTTGATATAATAATGGCTTACTATACTGTATTAATCCCAATGCACAATCCAAGTTTCACTAAGTATTGGCATCAACCCTGTTTGTCTGTTAGCACAATATCTCATGAACCACAGGATGGAACTCTCAGAACGTTAATATTGTGCGTGATTCTACAGCTGATTAAAATTTGGAGGGAACTCAGTTCAAGATGGGTCCCAAAACAAATGAACATAAATCAACACAAAATTACTATGACTCAGTGAGTTTAATAGAAAGTAGGCTACAATTTGGTGTGGTAGTAGCTGAGGGTGATCTCCGATGTAATCTGTTGTGTGAGATTACAAGGTCGGATCAAACGGACAGTAACTCTGTCTCATCTCATCGTAAAATGAACATAGTCTAAAACGTGTTATGAAACACTGGCAATCCTTCAAGAACTGCAACACATTTAATCTGCTTTATTTGATTTTCAAAAATATACAAGTAAAAAGTACCATACCATACCATACCAACTTTATTTATAGAGCATTTATACACCCACAGGACCAAAGTGCTGTACACAATCATAAAAATACAATGCAATCATAAAAACAACAATAAAATAATAAAATATAAATACAATAAAACAAAGTCAAAACATTTCAGATTGTGCCAAAGGCCAAAGAAAAAAGATGGGTTTTAAGAAGGGACTTAAAAACAGCAAGTGAAGACACCTGTCTTATGTCCAATGGAAGGTCATTCCTGAGCTTAGGAGCTACCACAGAAAAAGCACGGTCCCGTCTGAGCTTGCGCTTTGTCTTAGGGACCCTCAGAAACAACTTGTCAGCTGATCTGAGTGAACGAGAGGGTGTGTAAGAGTGTAGCAGCTCAGACAGGTAAGGAGGGGCATGGCCATTAAGAGCTTTAAAAGCAAATAAAGGTATTTTAAAATGAATCCTGAAATATACTGGCAACCAGTGTAAAGAAGCTAAAACAGGGGAAATACGGTCAAATTTTTGTGTACCTGTTAAAAGTCGTGCAGCTGCATTTTGAACCCTCTGAAGCTGGGAAATACATGAATCACTAATACCTATATAAAGTGCATTACAGTAATCTAGCCGTGTGGTCACAAATGCATGGATTGCTGTTTCAAAGTGCTGTCAAGGAAGGATGGATTTTACTTTAGCTAGCTGTCTCAAATGAAAAAAGCTGGATTTTACAACTGTTTTAATTTGAGACGCCAGCTTAAGACCAGCATCCATCTTGACCCCTAAATTTGTAACAACTGGCCTGACATACTGAGCCAAGGAGCAAACATCAGACAGAGAGTCTTCAGTCGAACTGCCAAAAATCACCACCTCTGTCTTGTCTTCATTAATTTGTAACTGGGTACTAGACTTCTTAACAGACAGACCACAGTCCGTGAAGATCCACAACTTCTCCTCCTCCACCATAACCCTCAGCACTGGCTCTCCTCAAGGATGTGTGCTGAGCCCCCTTCTGTTCACTCTGCTCACATATGATTGTACAGCCACACTTCCAGGCTGTCATATTGTTAAGTTTGCAGATGATACAGCGGTGGTGGGATGCATCACAAACAATGATGAGTCCAGCTACAGACAGGAGGTGGAACACCTGGAGAGCTGGTGCAAAGAGAATAATCTTCACATGAATGTGAAGAAGACAAAGGAGATGATTGTGGACTTCAGAAGGAACAAACACACCCACGCCCCACTGAAAATAGGTGGGTCTGCAGTGGAAGTGGTCTCCAGCTACAAATACTTGGGTGTACACATGAATGATAACCTCAGCTGGAGCAACAACACCACCAGCCTGATCAAGAAAGGTCATCAGAGACTCTACTTCCTCAGACGGCTGAGACGTGCTGGTCTGAGCAGCCCAGTTCTCACCTCGTTCTACAGGTGTGCAGTGGAGAGCGTCCTGTGCTCCAGCATCAACGTGTGGCATGGAGGCTGCACAGTTGAAGAGAGGAAAGCTCTACAGAGAGTGGTGAAGGCTGCACAGAAGTCTGTTGGAGTCAGTCTCCCCACCATCACAGACATTTACACCTCCAGATGCAGGAAAAGAGCCACCTGCATCATGAAAGACCTCACTCACCCAGCACACTCACTCTTTGCCCCACTCCCCTCAGGACGGAGGTTGAGGAGCATCAAATGTAGAACCACTAGACTGAGGAACAGCTTCTACCCTGAGGCTGTTAGACTCATGAATAAATAAAAATAAAATAAAAAATAAACACTGCAAAATATCACATTGTGCTGATGCTGATCTGTTTTCTTGTTGCTGTGTTCATCTGTGTTCATCTGTGACCATCTGCTCATACAAACTCATGTTCGTGCTGCTGTTTATTTCCACTATATTAGGCTTAGTGTATTACTAGTTGATGTTTTTCTTAGTTAATTCTAGATGTTATTACTGTTTTTCTCTTGCATTTGTTGTTGGATGTAACTGGGACCCCGTGTACATAATCTCGTTTTCATCACATGTACCACATGCGGTGCAAATGACAATAAAGACTCTCTGACTCTCTGACTCTCTGACTCTGATTAAGTTTCAAGAAATTTAGGGCCATCCATGCCTTCAAATCTTCCAGACATAGGAACAGAGACCGAAGAAAGGTGGAGTCTGCTTTCTTTACCACGAAAAAATGTAAAATATTAAAAAAACTGACATGGTTTTGCTGATAGCTCTTGTTTATCCACCTTATTCCTAGCCCCCATGATGCTTTGCGCGAATTATGTGTACGACTTCCGCCGGAAGTCAGAACCGGCACTTTTTTTACACGCTAGCAACGCGCTAACCGGTTTTCGGCAGAGGTTTTAGGTCATAAAATATGTGGGAACACGAACGATCGCAACTCAAATGTGGAGATATTGTTTTACCGCTACCTACAGCCATTGAGGGGTGGGAGGACGACTTGAAGAAGTGGCCGAAAATAACGTACACTAGCATATTTAGCTACTTTGTTGACAGTTGCTTCAGATGGCGAAGCGATGAGCAATCTGAAAAGCTCTGAAGCTTATTAGTATCTTCACAGTAACAAGGTTGGTCCTGTTATGTTAAGAGAGGTGGGACACATTCTTATTTACCTTAAGGCAAACACAGAGTCCAGTCAAAGCCTTAAAAATCCACATCTCCAGGTCCAGCTAACAATGATGTGTCTTGGACTTTTGAGCTGCAAGATGTTTATCTGGACACCAACTGAGCACCTGGAGCTTGACATTTCTTTTGACAAAGACTTTACTGATTCACAAATGAAGCACCTTGAGAACTTTTAATAAAATACAGTAAATGAAAACAAATAATGAAATAGACAGGAAACGATCTTTAAAAACTTGATAATGAAAAAAGTGACATTTAGATAGAAACAGTAGTTTATTGCAAAGAAAATTCATCTCTGCCCAAAATACCTGGATGTCTAAAAAATACAGTAAATGAAAACAAATAATGAAATAGACAGGAAACAAACTTTAAAAACATGATAATGAAAAAAGTGACATTTAGATAGAAACAGTAGTTTAATTCAAAATTAACTGATATAGTGCACACAAAAAACTAACCTTGTAAGAAGGTTAACAGTCAACTATTGTACATAACAAATGAATCATTTTAGCAAATACTTTTCTAATGTAATATAGTTAACATTGCATCCTTTAAAAACATGTTAAGAGTTGTGTTACGTTTACAGCAAGTACGTACACCAGTACTGTACATGTTTGAGAAAAATGTTTACATTTAATGTCTTCTCACTTCTCACTTGAAATAAGCTGGCATCCTTTGCGTGTGAATGCTGGAATGATTACATTGACACCATAGCTCTTGCAGCAGGTCCCTCACTGTGAAACCACGATCACCCATCACCTCATCTCCAGCACGCAGATAGTCCGAGTCAGAGTTCTGTGTTATACTGTATACCTGTCACTGCATTTACCACCATAAGCATCTGAAATAAACACGATTATTCCAGAGGGAGAAACAGCCAATAAATATTTCACAGTGTTATTTGCATAGTAGTGACTGTATGATTCACTTCTGGAGTCCAAGTTTTTAGCTTTCTACAAAACAATTTCTTTAATTGTTTCATACCATAGAATAAGGTTGTTGGTTTGTTCTGACATTATGTCAATCCACATTCCAACAGTCATGCTGCATGTGACTGTGGTGGTGTTGAGCAGCTCCACACTCGTCAAGCCCATCTGAAAGTAAAAGTACAGTACTGTATACAAACATTAGGGTTCATTTATGAACACACACACACACACCTAGATTTTATATATATAAACGAACACTCACATCTAGATTATATATAAATAAACACACACACACTATTATATATATAAATAAACACACACACACACACCTAGATTATATATAAATAAACACACACACACACCTACCTGTATATTATATATAAATAAACACACACACACACCTATATTATATGTATAAATAAACACACACACCTATATTATATATATATATATATATATATATATATATATATATATATATATATATATATATATATATATATATATAAATAAACACACACACAGCATACATATATAGGTGCGTGTGTTTATTTGCCAGTTATGAACGAAAATATTAGTATCATTTAATCACTGACTACATAAAATCATAACACTAAAAGCTGTCTCTTAAATCATACCTGGTGTTCTCGATCCTCTGGAGGATACGGTGTCTTTTTTCAGGTGGTTTCTCGTAGCCCAGCCACAAAGAAGGATGCGGGTTTTTGTTTTCGGAGCATGTTCAACACACACTAGTTGCAGCCACAAATTCAGCTTCGTCTGATTATTCGTACAGCCACGAACAGCGCAACAGGTACCCGAGCTCCGCAAGGACATCTTCGTGACAATATTAGCTCGAAATAACAGAAAACAGAACTTCAACGACGCGTGCAGATTAGCAAGTAAACAACGAAGGAGACAGTGCAGAAATTCTATTTCCGGTGTGAAACGGAAGTAAGACACATAATCGCTTCTACAGTGACCCCCCAGGAATAAGGTGGATATCTCTAATTGGCAGAACATAAAAACCAAATTGTAAAGATCTGTTGTCACTTGCTTCCAGTTGTACTCCACTTTACATACAAGACATACAAGAAAAACATACGAGAAGTGACACGACACGATGGCACGGTCGGTATATCTGTGGCTTCGCTTTTGGCGAGTGAAAGCAACATAGCACCACATAACCACATCTGGCCAGGAACTGTTCCTGTGGGCTGAATCCATACTGTGAGTGAAGAAATGTGTATCATTGACTGCCGTACCTGCAGCGCTGGCCTCAGTTCAGCCACTGAAACACCATATACTGTATGTGTATGTGCAGCTAATCAAAAAGCCCTCATCCTCGTTGACTTATGCAACGAACCACATAAAGGAGATATCTCCATTACATGTCTCTTTCCTGCTAATTGTGCCGCTCAATAAACAAGGAGCTTACAATCGCTCTTAGCTCTGGTATTATATAGCTAATAAAAGCTAAACCCCATGAGCAAAGCAGCTGGGCTTCACGTCCGTTTGCTTGTCAGTGGTATCTCAAAGATGACCTTTAGGTCAATGAGTTTAAAGGTCAATAGAAGGGTAGGGGAGTGGAGGGGGGAGTGAAGCTTTGGTATTCCAGCTAGTCTCTTTGGATTTGCCTTAATCTCCATGTTCTTTATGAGATTCCAAGAACATCAAAGTTCATTGCAAGGAGACCTCAACCAAAAGAAGCAGTTGGGTTGCAACAGATCGGCTGCTCAAAGATTTCACTGCATCTTAAAACGCTTCTTTGAATAGTTTACAGGGTTAGACATCGAATCCGAGAGGCTACAGAACAACATTTAGATCAAAAATGTAAAAAAATATAGATAACTAAACATTTTTTTTTAATATTTGTTGGTTCTGTCTTGTGGCCATCGAACACACATTTTCAATCGAACCTGTTTTCTGACCTGCGGGCTGTGGAGAGGTCCAAAGTTCATGTTGGGTGCAGACTGCAGCGGTACAGAAGGTGATCCCAGAGATGACGTGATGACGGGATAGGGCGACGCCAGGCCATTCATTGGCGAGCCCAGGGTGGACATGGGGGACGATAAAGGCCTGGAGGTGCTGATGACTGAGGGGGGGCCCATCATGCTGCCCATGGAAGGAGGATGAGTGTGGCCTGCACTCATTGGCCCAATTGAATCTACAGGAAAAATACATACAGTCAGAAACTAAGCAAACATAGTTTGAGTAAACTGCTCCTTGGGGCTTTGTGTTACAAAGAAAACATAACAAGTACAGGTCAGATTTTCAGAAATGCATCCAAACTAATGACATGCAGTAGCTTAAGGTCAATTGAGCATACAAACATTTTACGACACCTCTTGCATATTTTCTATGCTCAAGTAAAGCACTCTTTTAAAATATAAGCAGGTTATGCTCCCTACATTGCCTATGAATCAAACAACTATCAGAGTCATATTTCTAACCAAATAACGAAACCAATTCCAATATTTAAACCTAATCAAAATAATTTTACATTTGAGCTGACTCTCGAGAAAAATACTCCATTGGCTTATCCATCATATGGTTAAAGATCTTGTGGAAAAATGGACAAGACACTGAAGTGAACAGCTGAAGAGGTCTGGAACATCAAGTTCTGAACATGAGCCACCTTTTCCAAGCTAAGACCCTGACCTGTACACACAGGTTCTGGAAAAAAGTCAATCCAGGTTTACAGACCCAACTCATCCACTGCAACCATTATTCAGGTTGGTACTGTAGTGGACCAGACCCTGGTCTCTGATACACCTTCGTCTCTTTGAACTGTCCCAGTGACACCTTTTCACTGATTCTTTCAGAGAGACATTTTACCACTGACTTTATTTTATTAGTTTAAAACAAAACATAATAAGTCACAAGAGAATCTCTTATTCCTTTATTTTGTGTTAATGAATAACCTTGTGTTAAGTAAGCATTATTGAATTCAATGTTTGATAGTCAAAGACTGTTTAATTCAAACTGTTTAATTCAAGTTGGAAATCCAATGTTATTTCAAAATGTGATCATGATGCATTTTTCTTCTCAAACACAGTGGAGATACAGTGATACTTTATCTCATTCAGTTAGCTTGAATCAGGACATCACTACACCAAGAGACTTTTGTTTTTGTCCTACTTAATAATCAAGATGAATAATATCTGTTTTTGCTATTGTCATTAAAGCTGCAGTCTGCAGTTCTGTAGTGCAGTCTGTAAGTTGTCTAAAAATATATATTTTTAATATATTTCTTCACTCTGTCACTATCTCCTGACAGGCTGATGTTAGACAAAGTAATCTCTGAAAAAAACTATAGTCCCCTTGCTTCTCCAGGTGGTAAATAAGAATTTCAAAAAAGCCACAGTGACCCGCCGTTAACCAGCCAATAAAAACAGAGTTTTTAACCAGCCAATAAAAACAGAGCTTCTCACTTCTCACGCTCCTAACCCACGCCCCCCCCCCGTCCCAGCCCGCAGCGGCCGCGCAGGTTCTCGTTGAAATAATTGCAAAGCGATGCAAAACTGTTTTGTATGTGACACAAATGTATTAAATTCCCCTTCTTCATCCCTGATCTGGACTTTTCTTTTGTTTTTTTGCCAAAAGTCAAGTGATCGCTTCCTCCTCCGCTGAGTCATGACAGAAACATTGAGGAAATGAATTAATTTGTCATGAGCAAATTTAACTCATGTCCAACGTGGCTGTGCGCGGCTCTGCAGATTTCATGGTGTTCTGGTGTGCTGGACCAGCGCTCCCTGTTTTTATTTTATTTTTTAGAACGTTTTATTAACATATAATCACAGAACTTCGCAGCTGCTGACAGGACATGCAGAGGAGGCGGAGAACTTGGAAGCAGCACCGACAGCAAGAGGGAGCAGAGCCATATATGGCTCTGAGTGGGGACGGACCAGAATGCTTTCCCAGATGAAAATTTTCCTAAGTGTTGCATTCTACAAAAACTGCAGACTGGACCTTTATATAGGTTCCATATGTGATGACATTTGTTTAAATCATAAAACAGTGTTGTTAATGAGTTAAGGCAGTTTTAATCTGTTGTATCATAAATTTTGGCTCTTAAACTAACATCTTTATCCTTTCTGACATGATCTAACACTTAACCTCTGAACCCTCTGATGTCACTCTCAGCTGCTCCTGGCTCACACAGGCCCAATCAGAAAGAGCTACGTTTTCTGGGTCAAGTCAGCTTTAAAAGAGCTCTGACTTCCTGTTCTTGTCAGTCTGCGGATGAAACTAGAATGTCTTCATCTAAGAACTGATTGACGTCTGTCTAAACGCTAATGACACGTCATCAGTTGGGGTTTCATAGCACTGCTGGCTATGAGCCCGCTTTTGAGCTCTACTTTATTATAATTCCTTTAAATAATCTTTTATCTTAAAAAGTCAAACCGGAACTGAGCCATTACTCCGTGAAGCAGAAGCAGACTTCATTTAGAACCGTTGAAAAGTGAACGCCGAAGCCTGAGTACCTGAGCCAGACGGACAGTCCGTGTACGTGGGGCTAATCAACTTTACCGGAGTCGAGACATGAAAATCTTCACAAAGGTAAAAGTCGTTGTTCATCGCGGTACGGAAGTCCAGCCGACCCCGACCGGAGAATGTGCCTTTTTCCTGGTTAAAATACACATCAAGATATTACCCCTCCTCACTGCCTCCATTTTTCTTCCTCCTAAAACTTTCTCTTTGAACCTATCTTTCTAAGTCAGTAACAAACTGTAAGTTAACGTGCCTGCAGAAATAAGTAATTATGCTATCTTATTACTTATCTGTTGTTCAAAATTTAAATCTGTCGATAGTTAAGGTATGAGAAATTGAAAAGAACCAATTCTCATGAAATGTTGATGTAATTTAATGATTCTGTTATTAAATGGTTCATCTCCTGTTGAACCAACATAAATAATGTTTCCTGTCAAGTTACATCTCGTCTGGTCACACACATGTTTAAATCCTGAAAAAAGATAACTTGTTTAATATTGATGATAAGTTTGTGTCAGATAAAATCTACTCAATCTTTCATCTGGAATATTGTACAGTCAGTAAAACTGACCAGTATACATATCCTGCAGTACCATTTGGCAGAAAACTACAAGAGGAACTTGTAAGGAAAAAATTGTATAAAAAGTCATTTGTGCCCTCTGTTGGGTCCTATTTGAACATAGACATGACACACCATTGGCTGCTGGGATGTTTCTATATTTTTAATGTATCATGTATTTTAGATTAGTTTTTTTACTGGGTTAGCAAAGCTTTTTAAAATTTTATGACATTTTTAACGTGTTGTTTTTATGAGCCAGATGTCAAAGACAAATCTGCAGTTCATTTAAAGTTATTGACAATGAAGTTATAATGAATTGAATTGAAATGAATCACTTGATCTATTAAAATAATCTATTATATCAAATGTACAGGTTCTGTGTAGAGAAGTGAAAAGTGTACTTGATTAATACCAGAAGACCAGACTTAGCTTTTTAGATTTTTCTACCTGGATTATTGAGCATGCATCAGGGTGTACAGTACTTGATTAATTTCTTCTTTTTTTTTTTTAATTAGCACATGTGAACAGGTTGGGCAGCACGGTGGCACAGCGAGCAGTTTAACCTGGTTCAAATCCTGGTCCAGGGGCCGTTCTGAATGGAGTTTGCATGTTCTCTCCGTGTATGTGTGGGTTTTCTCTGAGTACTCTGGTTTCCTCCCACAGATCAAAAACATGCATGTTAGGCTGATTGGTAACACTAAATTGTCCCTTTGTGTGAGTGAGTGAGAGAGTGAATGGTTGTTTTCCCTGTGATGGACTGGAGACATGTCCAGGGTGTCCCCTGCATCTCGCACAGTGATAGCTGGACATGGGCACCAGTGACCCCCAAGACCCGAAAAAGAAGAAGCGGGTAAAGATAATGGATGAATGGATGGATAAGAACAGATTGAAAGACTGATAAAACTAAATCTTTAATTCAGGGAATACATTTTCATGGAAAAGCCAAATGTCTTGTTTATGTTTGCCTTAGAATGGCAAAAGTGTGCCAACGGTAGCAATTGTTTTTGGCACAACATGCTCAGTCCAGTATGAGCAACACACCCTGGAGTGCATTATTATTATTTTTATGAAATATGCACTATGTTATTGATGTTCAATATGTTCAGTCCTGAAACACAGCCTCTTTTGTTGGCATGGCGATACCTTCCACTTATGGTTGTCTTGCTTTTGTTGCTTTCTGTTGTTGTGTAGCTCTTTATGTCTCTATTGTGTAACGTATGTGATGCACAAGAAAAAAAACTCGTTTTTCTGTAAGTATGAAAATATAAGAACTGCATTGAACTGAACTAAAGTCTATAGAATTAGCAGTTAGGTTTTGCTCCTGTTACATCACTGTGTCAACCAACAAACCCATGTATGCACTCCTACTCAGATGTGAGCATTGAATGCTGACTCCAGCTAGGAAACTAACATATATTAAAGCCAAATGTGACATAGATAACTACAAATGCTTTTTAAAGAATCACATCAGCACAACCACTTGAGGTTATACCGGTCAAAAATGCCATGTGTTTTCGTGCTGTCAGTGTTCTGTAAAATATGGGTGAACAGAACCAAGACCACCTGATTTCGGTCACAGGGCACACACTCTGCTTTGCAACCGTTGATGCAAACTGACAGGCTGGCATTTACATAGATGACCTACTTAGAAAAGCTGTCAGTCAGCTGGCTAACAGGGCATGGAGTGTAACTTTTCCAAGCATGTGTTATAGCTGTGAGCCACACAAACTTTAGCAAATCATGCAGTGCTCATACAATAACATACAGGCCACAGTTATAACATACAGGCCACAACAAACAACATAATGAATGCAGACGCCGTAGGCACTCATAGCGCCACACTGGTTGATGTTAATGACTCAAAACTTAAACTGTGTCTTCTCCAGAAAAATATTACTGATGAGTGATGGCATGCCTATTTTAAATATATCAACATCACGTGGAAGCTTGTGTATCTGTGAATCAGAGAACTGCACACACACACACACAAAATAACAGACTCTGAGTGAAAATGGGTGTTACTGCCATAAGTTGTCACATGTTTGTAATCTGTGTGCATGTGTGTGTGTAGAAGTGTGCAGAGGCAGGATGACATGAAACAATGAAAATCTCCGGGCAGAGCTCAGATTGCTTTGTTTTCTAGGCAGCATCAACAGGCAACAACACTGGAACCAAAACATTTTAAAATGAATTTTCATTCAACCTTTATTTAAACAGATAAATCACATTGAGCCTCGAAGACTCATTTACTTTGTACAAGAATGCACCATCTTATCGTTTAATAAAAGGTGGATTATTATTTTTTTCCTTCCATTTATAACGTTAGCCTGTTCACTCAGGGAGTTCAAGCAGTGGTTCTGTAAAAAAAGTTTTAATGAAATTGTCATCAATAAAACAAAATATACAAGGTTTCCATCAGTGAGTCAAACAGAACACAATTACAATGCAATAATTTTCCACTGTATTTACCATAATAATTTTGTGACACAGTGCTTTTCATGTTCATATGTGAAGGAATTGAATTTATACAATGAGAAAAGGGTACAGTCCTAATCTAAAATCTTTAATTCTCATATGAAACATAGGTAAGAAATTTGATTTTACAAAATGACTGTAAAGTCTCGCTTGTTTTGTGTGAATGCTGATTCTACATCCACACTACAGTTTTATGGTTTATAATTTCTTTCATATATATTTTTGGCTTCAGCATACTTTTAGCATTTTAAACAATTCAAGAATCAAATATTGTTTGTTTGCGAAATGGATGCAGTAACTTTTGATTTTGTAACTTTTATACTTATTTAAAACATTGAACTTAAATTTTTTGTGTGTCTTTAAAATGAATGGCACTATTTAATTTTAGCTCATTTTAGCTTATTATTTTTATTTGATTTTATTTTTTGCATTTAGATATTGTGCTACTTTTATGTTTTAGCTATCCATCCATCCATTCATCCATTATCTTCCGCTTGTTCTGAAGTCGGGTCGCAGGGGCAGCAGCTTGAGCAGGGAGTCCCAGACATTTCTTTCCACAGCCACCTCCTCCAGCTCCTCTGGGAGGAGTCCAAAGTGTTCCCAAGCCAGCCGAGATACACTAACCGTGTTTCCATCTATTTTCATTTCGAATTTTGAGCTAATTTTTGAAATCTCGCAAAAATGTAAATACAAATTACCGGTAATGCGTATCAGAAGTGTTTCCATTAACTGGCTTGAAGCGCATCATTACGTCAGACGTCAGCGTCATTACGTCAGACGTCAGCGTCATTACGTCAGACGTCAGCGTTACGCATGTCTACAGTAAACAGGAAGTAGCGGTTGAAAACAGAACCCGACCACACATCTCGGCAAAATGGAGAGAATATTTCAGGTATGTGTTGCTATCGGGCAAGTTGTATTTATTCTGTCATGCCAACTAGTTTTAGCGATGTTACATGTTGTCCGGAGCGGAAACAGCTGATCAGTCACATGACGTGAATGTTCGCTACGGCAGAAATGAGTCGGCAAATCTGTTTCCATCTGTCGTTTTGCGCATCAGCTCTCTTTCGAAACCCCCAAAAACCACCTCAAGCGAGCGTATCAACTTTTGAGCGAATTAGAGGAAGTTAACTCGAATTTTGCCGTTTCCATTCAGCTTTTCTGATGCGATGCTTCAAAATGCGCATCTAGAAACCTTGATGGAAACACGGCTATAGTCTCTCCAACATGTCCTGGGGCTTCCCCGGGGCTTCCTTCCAGTCGGACATGCCTGAAGTAGCTCATTAGGGAGGCACCCAGGAAGCATCCTTACCAGATGCCCAAACCACCTCAACTGGTTCCTCTATATGTGGAGAGCAGCGGTTCTACTCTGAGTCTCTCCTGGGTGACTGAACTTTTCACCCTATCTCTAAGGGAGAGTCCAGCTACCATGCAGAGGAAACTCATTTCAACCGAGAGTCTCTATCCAAGGCCTCACCAAACTCCTCCCACAACTGAGCTTTTGTCTCAGCAACAGCCAAGGCTGTAGACCTCTTGGCCCTCCAGTACTCCTCAGCTGCCTCTGGAGCCTCACAGCCAACAAGGCCCAACAGGACTCCTTCTTATGGTGAATCCAGACCAAACGCGTTTTCAACTGCAGGAGCGTCCGGTTTACATGCAAAGTCAATGGGGGACGCGCCTCCAGGCGTCTCTTGGCGTCAGGCGTCACGTCATGTGCGTGTTGAGCGTGCTGGAAAGCGTTTTTCGTGCACGTGAACCCGCGTCAGCCTCCAAACCACGCCTTGACCATGCTGAAGATTCGTGCAAACTCGTGAACGCACGCGTCAACCAATCAGGGAGAGTCGGGTGGAGGAGAAAGGGGGAGTCCGCTATGTGACGCGGAAACGAGGGGACGGGGGTATTGCGCAACTATGTGACGTATTGTTTGTGGGACACAGAAAAAACCCGCAAAGTCGTGTACTATGGAAGAGAAACTCATTGTAGCTGTGTGTTCGCGACAAGTCCTTCACGACCAGTCAAGTCTGCTCTACAGAGACAGAAATAAAAAGCTCCTTGCCTGGCGGAGTGCAGAGAGGAACTCGGTATACCGGTAAGCTCCCCCCCCCCTCCCGCGCCGCAATTTTACGTTCTGGTCTGGACACCACTCGGTCCAGTGCGTCCACTTGCGTGCGTGTCGAGCTTTTTGGCCGTTGAAAAGGCATTCGGTCTGGATGTAGCATTAAGCTTGGCAGCCTCCCTAACCCGAGGCAACCACCGAGTTTGAGGATGGCCATCAAAAGAAGTACCAACAACCTTGCAGCCACAGCTCAAGGCAGCCACCTCAAAAACTGAGATGTGGAACATGGCACACTCGGACTCAATGTCCCCCGCTACAACTGGGAATGCAGTTATAGCTCTCCCAGAGGTGTGAATTGAAGATCTTTCTGATGAATTCTTCTGCCAGGCATTCCCAGCAAACCCACACTACACATTTGGGACTGTTTGGCATCTTCCCCCACCATCTGATCCAGCTCACTACCAGGTGGGGATCAGTTGACAGCTCAGTTCCTCTCTTCACCCGAGTGTCCAAAACGTAAATCCAATGACACAACTACAAATTAAATCATCGATCTATGATCTAGGGTATCCTGGTGCCAAGTGCACTTATGGACACTCATGTTCAAACATGGTGTTCATAAAGAACAAACCATGACTAGCACAGAAGTCCAACAACATAACACTGCTCGAGTTCAGATCAGAAAGTCCGTTCCTCCCAGTAACACCCCTACAGTTCACACTGTTGTTTCTCATGTGGGCATTGAAATTCAGCAGAATAAAGAAGTTCCCAGCTGACGCACCTTATAGCACCCCCGTCTAGGACTCCAAGAAGGCCGGATACTCTGAACTGCCGTTTGGCGCATAGGCACAAACAACCGTCAGAGCCCGTCCCCACACCCGAAGGCGCAGGGAAGCACCCTCTTATCTACTAGGGAAAACTCCAACACACAGTCACCAAG
>JBBPBX010000106.1:95092-112421 GCA_038048925.1 Garcialebias charrua | reverse complement strand
TCAGCTCCGCCTCCGGTGCATGTCCTCTCGGAGCCGCTGCATATTCTGTGTTTATATGTTAATAAAACGTTCTGGCGTAGTGATAATGGCAGTCGTCCCCCGATCGGAAGGTTGGCGGTTCGAATCCCGGTTACTTACACCATGTGTCGTTGTGTCCTTGGGCAAGACACTTAACCCCGAGTTGCTCCCTGTAGGACTGGAAAGCGCCTTGCATGGCAGTCTGCCGCTACCGGTGTATGAATGGGTGGATGGTTGGTATTGTAAAGCGCTTTGGGGCCCCTCATAGGGGGCTGGAAAGCGCTATATAAATAAGCTCCATTTACCATTTACCATTAAAAATAAAAAATAAAACCATGGAGCGCTGGTCCAGCACATCAGAAGACCAGGAAATCTGCAGAGCCTCGGGCAGCCACGTTGAACCCTAGTTTAATTTGCTCGTGACAATTTCATTTCCTCATTCAATCCAGTCAGCGGAGGGAGCGGAGCAGAGCGAGGAGGAAGCGATTATTTGACTTTTGGCAAAAAAAAAAAAGTCCAGAAAAGGGATGAAGAAGGGGAATTTAATACATTTGTGTCACATACAAAACAGTTTTGCATCGCTTTGCAATTCTTTGAATGAGAACGTGCCGCGGCCGCTGCGGGCTGACGGGGGGGGGTGGGGTTAGGAGCGTGAGAAGTGAGAAGCTCTGTTTTTATTGGCTGGTTAAGGACGGGTCACTCTGTGTTTTTATAAATGCTGATAGAGAAGCAAGGGGACTATAGTTTTTTTCAGAGATTACTTTGTCTAACATCAGTCTGTCAGGAGATAGTGACAGAGTGAAGAAATATGTTAAAAAAATATTGTTAGAAAAGTTACAGAATGCAATACAAAACTACATACTGAACCTTTAAGTCACACAGAACAATTTGCAATTTGCTGAAATATTTTGCAATCATTTTAATATGTTGCTTAAAGCTGGGGTATGTAAGATTGTAATGTAGTCTGTAACTTTTCAAACAATATATATTTTAACATATTTCTTCACTCTGTCACTAGATTGATGTTAGAGAGGTAATCTCTGAAAAAAACTAAAAAAAAATATTGTCCCCTTGCTTCTCCAGGTGGTAAATAAGCATTTCTAAAAAGAAAAAGTGACCCGCCATTTTCCAGCCAATAAAAACAAAGTTTGTAACCAGCCAATAAAAACCGAGCTTGAATTTGAATCAGCCAATAAAAACAGAGCTTGAATTCAAATTTCAACAGACCACAAGGGGGCAGAGCCATATATGGCTCTGAGGGGGAGGGATCAGAATGCTTTGCTTGTTGAAATTTTTTCTAAGTGCTGCTGTTCTACAGAAACTGCAGACTGAACCTTTAACCCTTTACAGCAAAATAACCTTTCTTGTCCATCTTTGCATTTGTCTCATTTTTTGTTTGTATGTATTTTGAATAACAGGCAAAAGTTGTTTTTGAAGAAAATGGAAACATCTACAGAAGATTTCATTGTTTTTACACTAAAATATAAAAAAATAAAAGTGAGGAATGCTGCTCTGTTGTCTTATTAGCTGGAAGCTACACTTTTTCTGGTGATACAAACACAGCTGGTCAGTCAGTACAGTACCTCAATGAGTGTATGGCAAGGAACAGGTGTAACACAACTTCCTGTTAACATTGCGACTATAGCCCTCTTCTTTACTTTCCACTTTCTCCTGGTCTACATAGCCTTTGCACACACAAAAGCACCAGGGCCTCACTCTCTGTCCCACAGAGCTAACTACCATAGATACGAGAGATTTCACAATTTAAATAAAATCCAGTTTTAAAACATTCAGCACTTGGCACTGTGTGCATTACATACAACCTAAACTTCAATTGAACAATATAGAGTGTTCACAGTGTTTTCTTTTTTCAAGTGCGTGTTTATCCAGTCAACAAGCTTATGTAATAGATGACCACTGTACAGCATGTACTGTGTCTGGTTCTGTGCACTGACCCCTCTTGGTTTGTGCGTGGCAAATTCCCTTTGGAGTTTACAAAGATCTGTCTCAGTGTTTTAGTTAAAGATGTAGCAACAGGGGTGAACGTGTGGGGGTATACTTTTGCAGGCATGAAAATAAAAGGCTTAAAAGAGATCTGAGCAAAATAATGGAAAGTTGGTGGTAAGGATTTGAAAAACACAAAGATTTGAACAGTTTTAGAAGAAGGCAAAAAAACTTTTGAAATTAAACTCTCTCATACTATGTCTTTAGCAATGTCGTAATAGCATTTAAAGTATGCGTGGCATTTTATGTAACATTTAATTACAAATATGGATATAACTGTCTTAGTGGCAAGCTTAATAAAGTTAATAATAGAGTAGATAATGCTAATGAGCATTTATTATTTAACTGTTTAAACATATGGGTGACATGTTTACATGGAAATGTTATGTCACAAAATTGTATGAGGCATAAATATTTCATTATGAACAGTAACAGAATCTGGAGCCACATGTCCAAGTTTCAGCAACTGTAGACTATATGAACTTTTTATTTTTCTTCTGTGTGCTGGTTTCTGCAGCTTCCACTGCTTATACAGTATATGCAAACTGTGGTGCCAAACTCAAAGTCTTCAGCTGTCATGAGTAATACACCAGGGAGAACTGGAGCAGCTGGTGGGTTGCTGAAAGGGAATGACTGAAGAGGTGAGCATGCTTTAGTGTGTGTGTGTGAAAGTGTGTATGTGCATGTGTGTTCAAGTTTGTGTATGAGGAAGAAAGGCCAACAGTCAAAGCAGCATAAACTGTCCCAGTGTCAGTTAAAGGGGATGTATCCTTGAACAACCTGCATAAACTGGCTGTACCAAACCTATTTTATGTAAATCACCTACACGAGAACGTCACCCACCAACACATCCGAGTAGTCAGGAGGACCATACACTACTGTGCACTCTGCAAACAGTGTATCCATCCATCCATCCATCCATCCATTATCTTTAACTGTTTCTTCCTTTTCGGGGCACGGGGTCACTGGTGCATGGGCACTGGATATGGATCCAGCAGCCACAGTGCGAGAGGCGGGGGACACCCTGGACAGGTCTCTGGTCCATCACAGGGACACATATAGCCAAACAACCATTCCCTCTCTAACTCACACCTAGGGACAATTTAGTTACCAATCAGTCTAACATGCATGGTTTTGGTCTGTGGGAGGAAACCAGAGTACCTGGAGAAAACCCACACATGCACAGAGAGAACATGCAAACTCCACACAGAAAGGACCCTGGCTGGGATTTGAACCGGGGCAACTTGCGCGCTGAGAGGCAGCAGCTCTACCAATTGAGCCACCGTGCTGCCACTATTATTCTTTGAACAAATACATACTGTATCACCCTTTGCCTTATGCCAAAGTTTACTAATTAAAGTTTTGGCCGATATGTGAGAACTTCAAGTGACGGCTACTAATAATAATAATAATAATGTCTTTTCCTGTCATCTGCGTATGTTTCCCATACACAGACAAAATTCGTCTCTGCATTTAACCCAACCACCACCAGGTGGTGCAGTGAGCAGCCATAGAAAGCGCCCGGGGAGCTGGAGAATTAGATGTGCACTCATAGACACACCAAGGTGTGTAGTGGCCGGGACGCGAACCCGCGTCCTTCGGGTCCCAAGTCGAAAGCCCTGCCACTACACCACCAGCTACTACCACAGCAAATTTTAGCTCAAGTTCTGTAACCTTTCGTGGTATGAGTTGTAATAAAACAAGCTTTAAAAATTCTCTGAAACTTTGGCTGAAAACTAATCAGAAGTGCACTCATGTGTAGATTACTTTGTCTATTTTCGTATGGCATCATATTTTTATTGTAATTTTATGTTGTGTTATGTGCTATATAGGTGATGTTTGTATTTTTCTCTGCTCTTTTGTTTTATGGGACGTTTCTTATTCTTACCTGTCTTAGGACAACGGATGCAAATTAGCTACTGTGCTAACTCCGGCATATTTACATTGATGCTTACTGCTGTCATCAGTGGTGGGCACAGACCGCTAGAGAGCGCTAAAGCGCTATTCCGCTTACAGTGGACCTAAACTTTTTGTCAGCGTTTTTGTGAATTGACTAACTTTTATAATTCATAAGCGGATTTATGCTATTTTTATTTAAAATGCAGTACCGCTAATAACTAATTATCTATCAGTAAAAAACAATAAACTTATTTACAAGCTTTTATGCTGCTTGTTTTTTACCTTTTTCCCCACCGTAAACAGCAGAGGAGGAAAGGGTGTGAGGGGGAGGGGGGCAGAGCTGAGAACAGACTGGGCTCTACCATGTAGGTAAATGCCTGGGGGTCCCATTTCAGCAGTGGCCCCGGCCCCGCCTCGCCCCGTGCAGTCACCTACATCACTAACATTGCTCATGCTTGTTAATGTACATTTAACATAAAAATAATTATAGTTACGATGAAAACGATCATTAAATACGCAATAAAAAAAACGGTCGATTTCTTTATCCCCCTACTAAAAATGGACTATTCCATCTTGACAACTTCCGGGTCATAGTTGAACTCAGGGGCTAATTCTGTAGCTGGCTGCGCTCGGTGTCTTCATAAATCCGTAAATAACCCGCTGTTTCAAGCCAAATTAACGTGGCCGGATGATTTTATTGTGTGTTTTGTGATGACCATTCGACGGTGAGTCGTTATTTTTATGTATTTTAGTTACTTTTCATTAAATCTGTTGACTCCCTATAGACGCTAACTGTGTCTGCCTGTTACACCGGTAGTGCTGGGTTACTAATGAAATCCGTAAATAACACCGCTGTTTCAAGCCAAATTAACGTGGCCGGATGATTTTATTGTGTGTTTTGTGTCGACCATTCGACGGCGAGTTGTTAGTTTCATGTATTTTGGGTTACTTTTCATTAAATCTGTTGACTACCTATTGACGCTGTGTCTGCCTGTTACACCGGTAGTGCTGGGTTACTAATGAAATCCATAAATAACACCGCTGTTTCAAGCCAAATTAACGTGGCCGGAGGAGTTTATTGTGTGTTTTGTGTCGACCATTCGACGGCGAGTTGTTAGTTTCATGTATTTTGGGTTACTTTTATGTATAAATGCGGTGGCGACACACCCGTGTATTTGAGATTTAAACGTGGTTTTAGGGATTAAAAGATCATTCTATTTTTTGTTAATTTCGTGGCCCAATAGAATATATGTACGTAAAGTATTAAATAAATCCTTTGATTTTTGTAATTTCATCCTTTTAGGATCATTTTTGTTACTTTACAGTTGGCAGTGTAGTGCAAATATTGATAACGCTGCCGGCTATATATAAATATATATAAATATATATATATATATATATATATATATATATATATATATATATATATATATATATATATATATATATATATATATATATATATATATATATATATATATATATATATATATATATATATATAAATATATAAATAGCGGATTAGATTAGCTTCCACTAATTTTCATAAGACATTTGTGCTTTTGAAATTGTGGACCTAAAAAAATTAATAAGCGTTTTAGAAATTGTGGAACTAATTTTTTAATTAGTGGTGCCCACCTTTGGCTGTCATGTTGATTAATATGCATTGTCCTAACTTAAATAAATAAATAAATGAAAATGAAATGAAATGAAAATGTTAGTTAAAATGTCAGACAGCTGCTGCCACGCTACAATTATTTCACCTTGTTCATTTCAGGCTTCAAGAAATAATTTTCTGGTTTTAGTAATCAGAAAATAGCAAATAATCCAGGCCTGCAACAAGTTTCGGATCAGAAAAATGTTGGCAGGCACCTTAAAGTTCTACTTTGGCAATTCAATAAACACCATATCCTGAGACACAAAAACAAGCCTCAGTGTTTCCTGTCTGTTTTTTGCTCAAACGTATGCACTGCTTCAGGAACTCGAGCATCTATCTGAGAGCAAACAAACAGAGCAGAGCAGAGAAGGTCACCTTTGACCGTCGGCATTGCCAATCAAAGTTTGTCCGTTGCCAAACTCCTGAATCAAGTTCAAAAAACTTTTTTTTTTGTTTTTTTTACGTGCGGCAGGTTTGTGACACGGACGGTTCCCAGAAACGGCGGCACCAAAGCCACTAGCCGGTGATAAAGATAGTTTGTTGGCAGTTATAATGATAAATCACCAAAGCTTCTAGCAATAAATGCAACAAATATGGACTTTTGTTGTTGACTCACTGCTGATAGGCTTGTAAGACATTTTCAGTTACTTTGTTAGATAACAGAGATTTATTCATAGAAAAGGTGTGCAGAAGGAATAGAACGTGGAATTGCCATTTTTACTATTTTATTAATTAAATTGGAAGATATTGCTGCAGTCTTGTTGTGACCAGATTCAGTATCAACAATGTTTGAATATACCAGGCTGCTGTGCTACCTATAGGAAAATGATAAAGGCATGAATCATCTTTACATATCATCAAACTGAGAAAGCAACAGGTTTAAATAAACACTGGAGATCCCAAACCAACTAAATCCCTTTGTCTTAATTACTTGGTTGTAACAGGATGGAGTGATCCACTGTAAGGTAATTCATTCAGACCATGACCTCCTTAATGATGTCTCAGATCTGGAGAGCAGAACGAGATGTGGGAGTGTGCAGTGGGGGATTGTTGGGTGCAAATGTATTCCTAAACAGTAACACTAGCCTTTACTGTTTGAGAGATTAACTGCAACAAAGGCAAATATCCCTCTGCCTGTGCACTGATTTGCTTGATAAATGTCTATTAAGTCTATTTGCTGTGTGTTTTCTTTTTTTGCACAACGGTGTCTATACGACAGCGTTGCAGCCAAACAGAACAGAAGTAATCAGATCGACTCTATTAGATGCAGCAGACTTGTAATTATGAAACTCCACAGTGCAGGCTCATAAACATGAAATGGTATATAAATCTTCACCAGCACTGTATCACCACCCTTTAAACATTTAGATATTTTTGCTAAATGAGGTTGCTGTTTGATCAATTGTGTCACGAAATCCTCTTATGCCTGGGTAAGTATCTGCAGCTCGGCAGGCCAGCTGTCAAGAAGGTGGGAATCCAGAAAGGAGAGGTCGGAGAGAGGGGAGCTGAGCCAGAGGAGGAAGAGAGCAACGGATGGTTAGAGGGACGGATGTGTGGCTTCCCTTCTTCTTCCTCACAGGATCCCCACCACAACACACTCATAATTTATCTGCCTGGTGGGAAAGTCGGATCACTCACTATCAAATTATGTTTATTTTTAATGCTTGTCTCCAAAGGAGATGGTGTGTATGGGGGCGTTGGGGGGTTGTTATTTCGTGAAGCAGTGTATGGATTTTCACGAGTTTCATAAAACTCTTAGAAAGTCACTGCTGAGTCAGAATCAGAGATTCTTTATTGTCATTCGCACCACATGTGGTACAAGTGATGAAACGAGATTATGTACACAGGGTCCCAGTTACATCCAACAATAAAATGTAAAAGAAAACAGTAATAACATCTAAGATATGTACTAATACAGTACAAACATCAACTAAAAATACACTAAGCACTGATATCATTAAAACATTACTCCAAACAGCAGGACAAACATGAATGAGTCTGTGTGAGCTGATGTGCACGAATGAACACGGCAACATGAAACAGATCAGCAGCAACATGAAACAGATCAGCAGCAACATGAAACAGATCAGCAGCAACATGAAACAGATCAGCAGCAACATGAAACAGATCAGCAGCAACATGAAACAGATCAGCAGCAACATGAAACAGATCAGCAGCAACATGAAACAGATCAGCAGCAACATGAAACAGATCAGCAGCAACATGATGTGATTTTTCACAGTGATTATTCTGGTTAGAGATTCATGAGTCTAACAGCCTCAGGGTAGAAGCTGTTCCTCAGTCTAGTGGTTCTACACTTAATGCTCCTCAACCTCCTTCCTGAGGGGAGTGGGGCAAAAAGTGTGTGTGCTGGGTGAGTGGGGTCCTTCATGATGCAGGTGGCCCTCTTCCTGCATCTGGAGGTGTAGATGTCTGTGATGGTGGGGAGACTGACTCCAACATCTTCTGTGCAGCCTTCACCACTCTCTGCAAAGCTTTTCTTTCTGCAGCTGTGCAACCTCCATGCCACACATTGATGCTGGAGCACAGGATGATCTCCACTGCACATCTGTAGAAGGAGGTGAGGACTGAGCCTCCCAGACCAGCTCGTCTCAGCCGCCTGAGGAAGTAAACTGGATAAACTGCTGGATAAACGTCTATCACTTTTGGAGTCACCCCAATTCAACATGGCTGCCACAGCTTAGTGACCTTCGCAAACTTAAAAATGGCTTTAAGTCAAGTAATATCACAGATCTGGAGCTAAGGTTTGATGCAATCGTAGCTAAGACTGATCCCCAACATTTACACTGAGTTACACTGTTTGTGAAAGTTTCCCATTACCTCTTGGAGTAAACGTTGTCTGACTTTTTCTGTTGGAGTCAGTCTCCCCACCATCACAGACATCTACACCTCCAGATGCAGGAAGAGGGCCACCTGCATCATGAAGGACCCCACTCATCCAGCACACACACTTTTTGCCCCGCTTCCCTCAGGCAGAGGAGCATTAAGTGCAGAACCACTAAACTGAGGAACATCTTCTACCCTGAGGATGTTAGACTCATGAATCTATAACCAGGATAATCACTGTGAAAAATCACATCATGTTGCTGCTGATCTGTTTCATGTTGCTGTGTTCATGCGTGCTCATCTGTTCACACAGACCGTTAGAATATGTTCTCATCTTAACTTGTCTTTGAGTTATTTTGTGTTATGGGTTCATGTTTTCCTAATTTACTTTGAAAGGTACATATGCAAGTTCTGTATCCTGTCGCTTTTTGTTTATGTGCATGTTGTACAGCTGTTGTCCACTGGGAGCAGTGAGAGTGAGTTCTTGTGTGTAAGCAGCACTGTTCTAACAAAAGAAAGGCTGAAGAAGTTGATAACAGAAAACATTAGCAATAAAGAAAACACAGCTATCTGACGAAAAGAAGTGTGGTTTATTAACATAAGTACAGTACTGAACAAGAAAACGCAACAGGTTATGGGCCCAGGCACCGCACGGGAGGACGATGGGACAGACTAGTTTTCAACAGCGATGAAAACAACTACGGACTTTGGGAGGTAAAGTTCCTTGCTTATTTAAGAACGCTAGGCTTAAAGGACACCATCCTATCTACCGCGGACCCAGATGAAGAGAAAAACGTGCAATGTTACGCAGAACTAATACAGGTCCTCGATGATAAGAGTCTGTCGTTGGTCATGAGAGATGCCGCCGACGATGGAAAGAAAGCTCTGCAGATATTACGCGGCCATTACGCCAGCCAGGGTAAGCCCAGGATCATCGCCCTTTACACAGAGCTCACGTCCCTATTAAAAGAACCCGGCGAAACAGTGACAGACTATGTTTTACGTGCTGAAAAATCAATAACGTCTCTGAGAAATGCAAAAAAGGTTATTAGTGACGGACTAATAATAGCAATGATTCTGAAGGGACTACCAGAATCATACAGGCCTTTTGCTATTTACACAACACAGAGCAGTGAAGAATTGACGTTCACGCAGCTTAAGAGCATACGTCGAAGCTATGAAGAGACAGAAAAGTTTGAAAGCAACCCAAAGTCAGATAATGTAATGAAATTGGATGTGACAACTGTAAACTGTTACAACTGCGGACAGCGCGGGCACATGGCGAGAGACTGCCGCCAAAAGACTGTGCCAAAATGGTGCAGCTACCACAGAAGTACAACCCATAGTGACCAGACATGCAGAAGAAGATCGAAACGGAAAGATGATGCCAAGCAGACTTCAGACATGCAGGACAACCATGAGGAGGACCAGACCATGGTATTCAAAGTCAGCCGGAATCTTCTGCCTTGCAACATCAAGCTTAATGGAATAATGGTGGACTGTGGAGCCACATCACACATCATCACTGATGAAGAGCTCTTCACATGAATTGACAAGACTTTTGTTCCAAGTAGACACTACAGTACATGGAACTGGTAGATGGAAAGAAGATGAACGTTGCACTGAAGCGTGGCAATGCACAGATTGAACCGTTGAAAGTTACTCTGAAAAATGCTTTAACTCATCCCATCTTACCCACAGAGCATATTTTCTGTGATATCATCTACAGCCAATGGAGCCAGTGTAACATTCACAGATGGGCAGAATGAACTACTGAGTAAAGATGGTACTGTGTTCCCTATTGAGGCACATGAGAAACTGTATTACCTGAGGATGAAAAGTAATAATGAAGAATGCATTAAGGAAAACTTAAATGACATGATGAACAGAGATACAGTTAAGCTAGCTTGTGATCTAAAAACATGGCATGAAATATTAGGACATTGTAACATGGCTGATGTGAAATTACAAAATGTGGTAGAGGGAATGAAAGTCACTGACAACAGCAAAATGGAGTGTAACATCTGTACAGAAGGGAAATTTATCAACAGCAGAAACAAAGAGTCAGATGTTAAACGAGCAAGCCACTAGAGTTACCGTAGTTCATACTGACTTATCAGGACCTGTTGACCCTACAGGCTTAGAAGGACACAGGTATGCTATTTCCTTTACTGATGACTTCTCAGGATCTATTGCAATCTATCTTCTGAAAAACAAAAGTGATGTGACTAAAGCAACAAAGTAGTTTCTGGCAGACTGTGCACCCTATGGGAATGTTATGTGTTTTAGGTCAGACAATGGTACTGAGTACACATGTAATGACTTTCAAACACTACTCAGAGATAAAGGCATTAGACATGAAACGTCATCACCGTACTCCCCACACCAAAACGGAAAAGCAGAGAGACAGTGGAGAACGCTCTTTGAAATGGGAAGGTGTATGTTTGGGGCAGCACGGTGGCACAACTGGTAGAGCTGCTGCCTCTCAGCGAGAAGGTTGCTGGTTCAAATCCCGGTCCGGGGCCTTTCTGGGTGGAGTTTGCATGTTCTCCCCGTGCATGCGTGGGTTTCCTCCGGGTACTCCGGTTTCCTCCCACAGACCAAAAAACATGCATGTTAGGCTGATTGGTGACTCTAAATTGACCCTAGGTGTGAGTGTGAGAGTGGATGGTTGTTTGGTGTGAGTGAGACAGGTCCCTCTTGTAAATGAGTCCCCGTGACTCAACGAGGCTAGCCTGTATAAATAAAGGTTGAATGAATGAATGTTATCAGAAAAGGGCTTACCTAAAGAACTGTAGCCATATGCTGTTCAGTGTGCTGTCCACATTTGCAACAGATGTTATAGTAACAGAACCAAAAACACCCCATATTTCTTGATGACAGGAAGAAAGCCAAATCTTTCAAACATGTGGATATTTGGATCAGAGTGTTACTCATACAACAACCACCACAAGAAACTAGACTCAAGAGGGGAAAAGGGACTGTTTTTAGGGTACAGCAAGAACAGCCCAGCTTATTTAGTGTACCACCCACAGGTGAGAAAAGTTTCCAGACACAGGCTGGTAAAGTTCATGAAAGAAAATGGTGTTGACCAACAAACTCAGACAGGTGTTTGGGAGCTAGGGATCCAGGATCACAGATACCCAATGCAGGCAGATAGACATGATGCAACACCCTTAATTTAGGATGTTGCCCAAAATGTCACCCCAAGTGACAAAGAGGAAGTTACTCTTCAGAAAACTCAAAATGCAGAGTTTTCAGATTACCTCACTGGGAGTGAAATTGATGGTGATCAAACTCAAACAAAGCGAAGCGATCGTTATCCAAAAAGAGAGAAAAGACCCCCAAAATACCTTACCAATTAGATCCTAAAACTAAAGATGCAATGCAAATAATGTTGATCATTGTTACAGGGCTGTGTTTGGTATCCCTCAAACATTCAGTGAGGCTCAAGTCACCACAGGCAGACAGATGGAGACAGGCAATGAGGGACGAAATTGACTCGCTTAAAGAAAATGAAACATTTGAACTGAGCACTCTACCAGAGGGTAGGAACACAGTTGGAGGGAAGTGGGTATATACACTTAAAGAAAATGAAGGAAAAGAGATTTTCAAAGCTAGGTATGTAGCAAAAGGTTACAGCCAAACAGAAGGTACCATGAAACTTTTGCTTCAGCTAACATAACATCCGTACGAGCATTAATGCACATAGCAGTTCAGAACGACCTTAAAGTACATCAGATGGATGTCAAAACAGCTTATTTACATGCCCCAATTAAGGAAGAAATTTGCTTGGAACAGCCTGAGGGGTTTGAACAACAAACAGAAACAGAACAGAAATGTGTGTACAAATTAAATAGATCCTTGTATGGATTAAAACAATCAGGGAGAAATTGGTACAAACTCCTGAACGATCATCTTGAACAAGACAACTTTGAAAGTATAGTTGATCATTGTGTGTACAGAAAACAAACAGAAAATGACACGGTTATCGTGCTCATCTGGGTGGATGACTTGATCATTGCTGCTAGCAGCATTGAGATTTTGGATAGTTTCAAAGAAACAATGAAATCAAAGTTTAACATGAAGGACTTGGGCAAAATATCACATTTTTTAGGCATACATTTTGAACAAAAAGAAGATGAAATAAAAATGAGCCAAAAGAAGTACATCCTAAAAATGTTAGAAACATATGGAATGTTGGATTGCAAACCAAGATCCACCCCACGCGAGCCAAGGCTCGATCACAAAGAAAATTGTGAGTGCGATAAAACAAAAGTACAGGTAGTCCCCGATTTACGAGCGAGATCCGTTACAACGAGGCGCTCGTAAACCGGAAATCTCGTAATTTGGAACGGCCGCCACGCTTCTCGTAAGTCCGGAAATTCGCTCGTAAATTGGAACGGTTTTGCTAGCGCGACTACAAACACTCGTTTTTCATCGAAAAACTGCTTATGAGTGCATAAAAATGATCGGAAACGTGTGTCCACATGTTTAGCTAACGAACTGTGGTGAAAAAACACAGGAAAACTCAGTATTTTTTGCGTTTTTTCCAATAATTCGCCAGCTCGTAAGTCTGGAACCTCGTAGATCAGAGCGCTCGTAAATCGGGGACTACCTGTAGTGGATCCTACAAACTATCGCGAGATAGGTACCCGGTAGTCTGATTTATGCCATGACCTGCACCAGACCAGCCATCAGTTGGATAGTAAGCAAATTTTCCCAGACATTAGCTAAACCTATGACAGAGGATTTTTAGTCAATGCTAAACATGTTTTTACGTATCTGAAAAGTACTTGTGACTATGAGCTAAGTTTCAAGAAAAACAATGAAGACTTGAACCATATAGCCTACATCAAAGTGCCGGCTCGCGGGCCGAACTCATTATTTATGTCCCCCTGGATGATAATATATATATATATATATATATATATATATATATATATATTTTATTTTTTTGTGATGGCCTCCCTTCTCCCCTTACAGCCATCCTCTCCACACCATTATTATGAAATATTTATTCTAGTAATTATCTAGTGGAGTTTTTTATTATTATTTATTTATAATATAATATAATATTGAGCATGCATCAGGGTTATTTATAATATATTTGTTATAAATAGCTACATTATAAAACAATGTAAAATACTAAAAGCAGTAACATGTCTGTGTTGATTTATGCCAAGAACTTAGCAGATGTAAAGCTATTTAATATTTAATTTAGTTCATTTATTCATTCATTTAAAAGAAACGAAATAAAACAAATTAATCAAAAAGAAAACAATGAATGAAAAGAGTGCAGAAAGAAAAAAAAATCTTATATCACCCCCTTATAATAAACATTGAACCAGTCCGGCCATTGCTTGTAGCAAATTTGTTTTTTTGGCCCTCTGTGTATTTGACTTTGACACCCCTGGCCTACAGTGACTCTGACTGGGCATCCTCAGTAGAGGACAGACGCAGCACCACGGGTTATTGTTTCAGTTTAATGCCACAAGGTCCAGCCATTTCCTGGAAATCCAAGAAACAACCAACTGTGGCTCTTTACACATGTGAGGCTGAGTACGTTGGGTTAACAGCTACTACACACGAAAGCCTAAGTCAACTCTTAAATAGTATTGATAACAAGAAGTACAGCTGCACAATGCTTCATGGTGATAACCAAGGGGCCATTGCATTGTGTAAGAACCCTGTGAACAGACACGAGATCCAAACACATTGATGTGATGTATCATTTTATACGTGATGCACTAAGAGAGGAAAATATCAATGTGGTGTACTGTCCATCTGAAAATATGTTTGCTGACATTTTAACCAAACCTGCACCAAAAACAAAACTTCGGAAATTTAAAGGATGGTTTTTGTGGACAATAAATATTTGAAGGTAAAGAAGATGAGAACAAGGAAGGGTGTTAGAATATATTCTCATCTTAACTTGTCTTTGAGTTATTTTGTGTTATGTGTTCATGTTTTTCTAATTTACTTTGAAAGGTACAAATGCAAGTTCTGTATCCTGTCACTTTTTTTTATGTGCATGTTGTACAGCTGTTGTCCACTGGGCAGTGAGAGCGGGTTCTCGTGTGTAAGCAGGACTGTTCTAACAAAAGAAAGGCTGAAGAAGTTGATAACAGAAAACGTTAGCAATAAAGAAAACACAGCTATCTCATGAAAAGAAGTGTGGTTTATTAACATGAGTACTGAACAAGAAAACGCAACACAGACTCATTCATGTTCATGCTGCTGTTCAGCGTATTGTTTTGATGCTGTTAGTGCTTGGCGTATTTTTAGATAATGTATTTCTTAGTTCATATCTTAGATCTTATCACTGTTTTTCTTTATAATTTATACTTTTGTTGGATGTAACCATGTACACAATTTTGTTCCACCACATGTACCACATGTGGTGTGCATGACAAATAAAGAACGTTAAAACTTTTAGCAAAAACTAAACAACTTGACAGATTTTAATGAAATTTTCAGAAAGGAGTCATTATATGGACATCTGCAACTGATTCCTTTTTTTAAGTCAACCTAATTTAAGATGGCAGCCACAGCCTGCTGGTCATTTGAACACAAAAATGGTTACAACTCTGTCCGTTTTACAGATATTTAGGTTGGTGTGATAATACACATACTCTAAGTGCTACACACTGCACAATATATTTGTTCAGAACCTTGGAATCAACCATCAACAACAGGTCTCTCTTGTAAATGAGCCATTGAGGCTCATTGAGACTAACCTGTATAAATAAAGGTTGAATGAACCTTTCAGAGTCAGCACTGTCTGTCTGTTGGCAAAACATTCAATGAACCACAGGATATTTTAACAAAACATTCAGACAGTAGATGCCCGTGACCCAAAATGGAAGAAGCGGGTAAAAGATAATGGATGGATTCAGACAGTAAACCAAATACTTTTAAAATACAATCCTATTAAAACATCTACAGCTAATCACCTCTGGTAAGCAAAAATGATTATAACTCAGGCAAATGTTTTAATACTGAGCTAAAATTTGATGTGGTAACTGAAACGCACCTTCAGTTCAACAGTCTACCGGTAGCTTAAAAGGTGGTGGGTGATGCACATTTCTTCAATAAATTCTAGTTCTTTGATTTGCAGATGGAATTAAAAGAGATAGAAATAGCTGTTTTTGAAATAGAGGACATGCTTTGCAGCTGCTGTAAAATGTCCAATTTTTGGCGAGGACACTTGTTTTGTTGTTGGGTTGCTTTTGAATGTTAAACATATAGAAATGATACGAGTGAAGGTTTTTTTAATACAAGCAAACAGCTGTAAAAACACGAAATTCCTTCTGTGAAATTGTTTGATATCCCCCCCCAACACCACCACCAAAAAAAAGTGCCCTCTGGTGAACACGTGTCTCCAAGAAACAGCAACAACAAAAATACTCTCACCTCTATGGCTGAAACTACCAACAAACAACAATATTTTATCCTGTACACATAAAGCGCACACCATACTGTTCACCCCAACGTGTATGATACTACTCTTGCGTCACTATGTCAACAAAGATCGTCCAGAGGGAGACATTTTACACAGAAGCAGAGCGGATCAATCAGGAGGCTGAGACAGGGACAAGATAAAGATTGTTTTGCAAGCGATAAAAAAAACTTTTGGAGCTTAAACGAAAAGAGCCAACAGAGAAAACGCTGACCAAGCAGCACTAGAAAGCAAACAAACAGTGGGACTAAAAGTCCCCATGCAAATCCAAGCATCCACCTCAGCAGCTCTGTCTGATGAGTTAGGAAGTCAGTTGTCTCCTGTCGTCATGAAACCATAAAGAACACATACATGTATGCTCATACAGTGGGTTTGAACAGGATGCCCTGACTGCAGACTTCAGTCCAAAATCCTGAGCTAGTGTAAAATTTGAAAATAAAATTCACACCTCCAATTCATAGGCGTCGCTTCAATTATATGTGAAGGAGACGTGTCCCCCTCACGTTTAAAAAATGCTCATTTGGAACCTCCCGCATTTACCACAAATATTAGTTCACCCATCACTATTTCTATTTCTTTGTGAACAAATCCATTCCACTGATTAATAGGAGAATATTCAAACCACTAAAAGTCCACTCCAGGTTTTCCTGGTTACCAACAATAACTCACCACACCGCATGCAGTGTTGCCCCAAGGTCACTTGCAGGGCGCTCATCTCTTAGGAGGTTTTTGTCAACGAGGCAGGGGGAAGAGGGGGTTGACACGTCTGTGTTGTTTGCTAGCTCAGTGCTGCGTTATTACCGTCAGTTGTTGACCCGAGTGTGGAATAGGATGCGTGAGAAAAGCAGAACATGACGTATGTAGCATCTTAGCTAGCACATCTGTATTGTGCGCCGCTGGCTTAGCTCTATGTTTGTGCCAGCAATTATTGACTGGGGATGAGGGGGTTAGGATGCGAGAAGTGGAGCGTGCTCTATTTACACAAGGAGAGCTGTCGGTCAGGCTATTTCTTGTTGTTCTGTGCTCTAAAATAGATATGGTAAATGGTAACTGGAGCTTACTTATATAGCTCTTTCCAGACCCCTTTGAGGGGCCCCAAAGCGCTTCACAGTACCAACCATCCACCCATTCATACACACATTCACACACCGGTAGTGGTAGATTGCCATGCAAGGCGCTGCCTGTCCTACCAGGAGCAACTCGGGGTTAAGTGTCTTGCCCAGGGACACAACGAGGTATGCCGTGACTGGGGATTGAACTCGAGACCTTCTGGTCCTGAGCCGGCTGCCCTGCCTCTACACCATCTCGGCCCCATATTGAATCAAGTGTTTACATCTGTAGGTAAACATAGATGTTTAACAACCAGTTCAAATACTGTACACCAGAATGCAGGAAATGGCATCTACTTTATTCAAAATTTTCACGGGGAGGACCCCTCCAGA